>CM044007.1:66884363-67129363 GCA_024085815.1 Flaveria linearis | reverse complement strand
ATGGTTAATAAGATAATGCAACCCTGCTAAAAGTTACATTAGGTTTTGAAAAGGTTACATTAGACTTAATGCAACTTGTATCTAGGGCTGCATTAGGTGAAGTTGCATTAGACCTAATGCAACTTTTTGTTAGATAATGCAACATTTTCTACAAAAGTTGCATTTACTACTCAAATGCAACTTTTTAAATGCAACTTTTTTAAGATGCAACTGTTTTTACAAGCTAATGCAACTTTTTCTTAGCTTTTGAATGCATCATTTCTAACTCTCAAATGCAACATTTGTCGCCTCAAATGCAACATTTGCTAGGCTATAATGCAACCATTGTTACATTCCAATGCAACTATTATTATATTTTAGTATAAAAAAGCAACCTTTGTTTACATCAAATGCAACATTTTTTTTTATTAAGCTACAATAAATGCAACCTTATTTACAAGCAAATGCAACTTTATAGCTCTTATTTGAAATAGGGGTGTTGATCGGGTTAGTTAATCGGGTTTCGGGTTATTCGGGTTTTTTAACATTGAAAGTCTACCCGAAACCCGACCCGAATAACAATCGGTTTAATCGGTTTCGGGTTGTTCGGGTAACGGATTGTTCGGGTGGGGTTTCGGGTATTAAACAATAGACTTAATTTAATAGATTTTAGTGAGTTTTCATTTGAAATCTTATAAAACTAGTGGATTTAAATTAGTTTACTTCTATAATTTATAAAATGTGCTTAAATATATATTTATATACAAACAATTGATCAATTTGGACAATCTAAACAAGTGTATATATACAATTTACTTAATTATAATATGGGTTGATCGGGTTATTCGGATTTCAGGTTAATCGGTTCGGGTTATTCGGGTTTTTGAGGTTTGAAAGTTTATCCAAAACCGACCGAATAAGAATCGGTTTAATCGGTTTTCGGGTTGTTCGGGTAATGGGTTGTTCAGGTCGGGTTTCTTCGGGTACGGGTGAGATTGGGTCGGGCGGGTTAATCGGGTACGGATAAAATCAACGGGCCTAATTTGAAATACTAAATTTTCTATTAATATGCAATGGTATATCAATTACACTAACATGATAATAACACAAATATAATATATATTCGTATATAGTAACTTAGCATATGTCTAATCTCAAAATAACAAGATAATCAAACTAAGTTTGTCAATTACAATTATAAAAAGTAACAAACACCTTCTACTCATCTTTAAGATCTTGAAGTGTTCCAGGAGGTAGTTTTTTCATAATATCCCGCATTCTAGCTTCAAAGTTCGTTCGTTGGCTGTCAAAATCTTTCCGCATACCCTCTATCTTAGCTTTTTTCCTCTGATGGTCTTTTTCCATTTCTTTTCGCATTTCAAGCAACTGTGTTTTTTCAACTTCAATGCTCGCTTTAAATGATTCCATAACCCCCCCAGGATCATATATTGTTTATTGTTCTTCACCATCTATTTTTTTCACCATTTTCTTAGTAACACCTTTGCCATAAAGTCGAAGATAACCATCTGCTCCTTATTCATTACAACCATAAAAGGATCAACCAAAACACTTTCATTTTCTGGTGGTTTGTAGTTCTTCTTTGTTCCTTCAAAATACAAGAGAAAATATTGTAATAATACAACAGTAAATAAGCCAAGCAACTAATATAAAAGAAGATGCAGTGAAACATATCATATACATCTTGAATCTTATTCATTTGAATATAATTAGGAAGCATTGCCAAATAAATTCTGAAATCTTGATAAATAAATTACTCTCACTAGCATACAAAATGATACCCACAATGGCTTACAAATGATGTGCAGTTGAAAAAAATTATATGATAGCATTTACCCACAATGGACTGAGAATTGTCAAGTTCATAAAGGCTGCAGATGGAAAGGTTTTGGTGAACGAGAAAGATATCAAGGTGCGATGGAAAACTTACTTCAATAACCTATTTAACATAACGAATCCAAATCAACAAACTGAGATAGATAGAACAACCCAAACAACGCAACAAAACCAATGCTATTGTAGAAGCATCACAGTTGACGAAGTTAAAAGAGCTATGAAGAAAATGGGAAGGGCTAAAGCGGTGGGGCCAGACAACATACCGATTGAGGTGTGGAAATGCCTGGGTGATGAGGGTCTCCAATGGCAAACAGATCTATTTAACACTATCTTTAAGACAGGGAAGATGCCAGACCAGTGGAGAACCAGTGTCATAGTCTCCATATATAAGAAAAAAGAAGATATCCAAGGATGCGAAAACTACAGGGGAATAAAGCTACTGAGTCACACGATGAAACTATGGGAAAGAGTTATTGACACGAGAATTAGACGGGAAACCCAGATAGCAATAAACCAATTTGGATTTATGCCAGGACGCTCTACAACAGAAGCCATACACGTCATAAGACGGATAATGGAGAAATATAAAGAAAAGAAAAGGGACCTCCATATGGTATTCATCGACCTAGAAAAGACCTATGACAGTGTATCGAGACAACTAATTTGGGAAAGTCTACGACATAGAGGGGTACCAGAGAGGTATATCAAATTAATTAAGGATGTGTATGACGGGGCTAAAACATGTGTGCGAGCACCGGTAGGAGACACAGACTCATTCTCAGTGGAAGTGGGACTCCACCAAGGATCGGCATTGAGCCCATTTCTCTTCGCACTAGTGTTGGATGAGATGACTAAGTCAATACAACAGTCAGTCCCGTGGTGCATGCTCTTCGCGGATGATATTGTCTTAATATCAGAATCTAAAATGATGCTTAACGACAAGCTAGAGCAGTGGAGAGCAGCGCTAGAGAGCAGAGGATTAACGATAAGTCGCTCTAAGACGGAATACATGCATTGTAACTTTGGTGGCGACGACGAAGAGGACACCTAAATCAGTATCCAGGGCATGCCGGTCCCACGGACATCTAGGTTCAAATACCTGGGCTCGTACCTGCAGGAGGACGGAGAGATACACAGCGATGTAGCTCACCGTGTCCAAGCAGGATGGTGCAAGTGGAGAGCAGCATCAGGGATCCTATGTGATAAGAGGTTTCCAGCAAAACTTAAAGGAAAACTATACAGAGTGGCGGTACGCCCAGCTATGCTATATGGAACAGACTGCTGGGCCATAAAGAAATCGCACGAGAAACAAATAGAGGTTGCGGAAATGCGAATGCTAAGGTGGATGTGTGGCCATAAAAGACTGGATCGGATAAGAAACGAAGTGTTTCGACAGAAGTTAGAAGTGGCTTCTATTGCAGATAAAATACGAGAGGGAAGATTAAGATGGTATGGACATGTCAAGAGGAGACCAATGGCAGCACCGATCAGAGCAGTGGAGAACATCATCATAGAGGGTAGGAAGAGTAGAGGACGACCTAGGATGACTTGGGAAGAGATAATTAGGCGAGATATGGTACACTTGCACCTCTCTGAGCACATGATCGAGGATAGAAGTGAGTGGAGACGTAGAATTAAAATTAAGGACTTTTAGTGGTTTCTGTAGCTAGGAAAGGACTTTGTTTACTTGTTACGGGAAATGATGTGTATGTAGTACGCTTGGACCTTTTTAGGGGAAACTTGTTGCTTTCCTGATGCATGCTTGTTCATTTTATACTTCCTTTTGTGATATTTTAATGTTTGTTGTATGATGTGTGCTGTACCATATACCATATATCATATATCGAACGTTTGATTATATGTTGATTCGCTAGCGTTATAGCTTTTGTATCGAGACAGGGGTCTCTTTGAAAGCGGTCTCTCTACCTATCTGGATAGAGGAAAGACTTGCCATCACCTACCCCTCCCAGACTCTGCTCTTGAGTGGGATATACTGGGTTTGTTTGCTTGTTTGTTTGTTTGTTTGTTTTATTTCATTATCTATTTATATGTTTTTTTGCTGAACAAATGAATTCTAATTCAGTTTGAAAGGAGTTCAACAAAACCACAAGTATTCTCATTGAGCTTCAATTACTTCTTAATGAAATAAAAGATCTAAACGTCATGAAAACAACCCCTTAAAATAAAGTCAAACCCACTTAAATTGACTCCAAGATTTGCAATACAAGATCACAAGTTTACTTCTCAAGAAACCTTTTTGCAAGAACCCACCTTAATGAAAATAATCACATCAAGAACCGTAACTTGTAAGAACTTTACATATTTGATTCAAAACAATACGAAACAAAAATAGGTTCGAGTCAGAATAGTTACCTAAAACAACAGCAAAACAACATGAAACCAACATTAAGATATAGCATGAAACTAGCACCAAACAGCATGAAATTAGCAGCCTAATAACAGTCTCCAAACAACAACAAATTAGCAGGAAAACATCAATAAAACGACATTAAAATAGTAACAAAACATCATGAAATTAGCAGCGAAATAGCAGCAGAATAATAGTCTTCAAAACAACAGCAAACAACATAAAAATAGCAGTGAAATAACAGCAATAAACTAGCATGAAAACAACTTGAAACCAACACAAAATCAGCATATGACAGCAGCAAAACATCATGAAAACAAGACAAAAATTTAGCAAAACAAAATAATTTACGCATTTGGTGGATCAATTTAAGGCGTTTTTCTCTATCTGTATTAGAACAACATATAGGGTTCTGTTTTATGACTCCTTTAAAAACGCTAGAAGGATGCTAGGGTCAATACCATCACAAGAATCCTACTGTTAATAACAATAGTACCACACCTATGAGAGTATATATAAGCAAGTTTAACTAGGTTCATAAGCCAAACACAGCAACTAAATTCTCAAATGAGTTATCAAACCAACGCAACTAAATTAACAATTTCAGGCATCGAATCCCCAATCTATTCATTCCACCAATAAAGAAGAAATCAACAAAAGAAAGTGATAAAATTTACCAATGAAGTCGATGCTGAAGGTAGAATCGATACTAGATGAGTGAATACATGGGAAGGATTTGGAAACTATCTGATTTAGGGGAAAAATAGGAAGGAACCGTAAATATTCTGGAAGGTTTTAGGAGGGAATAAGTATTTGTGGAAAATATATAATTTTCAAATTAACATTTTCACAAGTTAATGCTCTGCTTGTCATTTTTTCGTGTATCTCTTTTAAATTGCTAACCTCTCCTTTTGATTATCAAATAAGAGGATTCAATTATTTGAAGAGGTTAAGTTAATTAGGTGGGAAAAAAACAAGTTCTTTTAAATAATATATATATATATATTATATATATATATAATAAATCAGAGTAAAGAAAGATAAGAGTTTTTTTAACTTTCTAATAAATAATAAAAAGTTATTATTATAAAATAAAGCTACATTATTAAAGATAACTAGTTAAATTCCCGCACGCGCGTTGCGCATGTGATAAACAAACCGGCGTGTGATAAACAAACCGTTAACCATGGCTCAGATGATTCGTAATAACCGTATATGCATCACAAACTAAACAGTTGGTTCAGAACCGAATTCCAGTTACAGCTACAAACCGAGAAACAAATCAAAACGAACCCGATCCCTGGATTCTCGGATGAGGCAATTCATCGTCATCGACACGCGTCTACATGAAGACAAACCTAAACGACTAAGAAACAGCTTGAACAATGAAACCAGACATAAACTTTAACATTGAGTGGTCTCAGATGTTGTAACACCCGGTTATTTTTAACAAAAAGAATAAAGTGAAGAAAAAGAAAGAAAAGATATTCTACCCAAGTTGAGGGGTAAAAAGTGTCAAAAGGACAAAAAGAATAAAAATTGGGTGCATAAAGGAGATATGGCAGCACATAATCTCCTGCACACTTCATTTCATTCGATTCTAGAGAGAGAAAGAGCAGAATTCAGGTTTTGAAGGAAGAACAAGAAGAAGTCGAATTCGAGGTAAGAAATTCATGGTTTTTAAGTGTTCTTAACTGATCTTGCCTCGGTTGTATGCTTATGTGTGTAGTGTGTGTTCGGGTGTGTGTTTTTAGTGGGTTTCTAGGCGGTTGAACTCAATTGCAAACGAGTTTGGGAGAAGCCATACTCAAGAGCTGCAAAGGTGAGTTCTAAGACCCCTATTTTACACGTATTTGAATGATTTTGGGGCTGAAACACATCTACAAACTATTTTCGGGTATTTGGGTGAAAACCCCATTCATGTATGTATGTGTAAGTGTATGGTTCGTTTGGGGCTATTATGAACATGAAGTTTTTAGGGCAAATTATAAATTTTCAGCATGATGTTCGACTAGGTACTGTTACCGTTTATTTTAGGTGTTTTCCTACGATGTGTATGATGTTTAAGTTTATTCTAAGCGTGTAGAATGGTAGATCTGTGCTAAGGATGGGTTAAGATGATGATTGAGATCTGAAAATGGTACAGGGTAAGTTGCAGGTCTAGTTACTCAGCCGCATTAACTAATGCGGATGGCTAAGAAAATGCGGCTAAGGCATTTACTCAGCCACATTAACTAATGCGGACAGATAAAAGAAATGCGGCTAAGGCATTTACTCAGCCGCATTAACCAATGCGGACAGATAAAAGAAATACGGCTAAGGCATTTACTCAGCCGCATTAACCAATGCGAACAGATAAAGAAATGCGGCTAAGGCATTTACTCAGCCGCATTAACCAATGCAGACAGATAATGAAAATGCGGCAAAGGCATTACTCAGTCGCATTAACTAATGCGGATAGCCAAACAATTGCGGACAAGGCATTTGTTCTTACGCATTTGCTACAGTTCATCCGCATTTGTTACAGTTCACCCGCATTTGTTATAGTTCATCAGTATTTCTTGGCCTTAGAGTTATGATAGGCATGATGATGATAGTGATGCATGTTTATGTATGATGTTTGCATGTTAAGTATGATGTATCCCTATATGATGGTAATGACTGATGACTTGTAAATGTCGGTGCTCCTTGTACTGATGTATGATCATCTGTAACATCCAAAAGTTCAATATTATATATTTAATTAAAATTAGTGTTCAGTCGCATGCCATACGTGCGAATGAAGCTCAATCGCACGAATAACGGGCGTATGGGCTCAATCGCACGATTGAGTCGTGCGAATAAGCCAGTCGTGCGACTGAGTATGTCGGCTAAAAATAGGCATGTAGGATAAGTAGGGCGGTTAAAGGGTGTTGAAGGCAGATTTTATCTGCTGTAACCTCATCCTCTTGCTCCTCACGAACCCCAAACACCTGTTCTTGCCCAATCGATCAAACTAGCTCCGTTTAGGTAAGTTTTGCTTGGTACGGATCGATTTTTGAATATGTTAAGCTGTGTGGGTGGTGGGAATTGATCCAAAAACATGTTTTAATCAGAGTTCATGTTCAATCTTTCTGTTAAACTGAAAAGTGAAGGTTCAGGCCCTAGTTTTTGTGAAGATTGATGAAATAAGGACCCGAAACGGTTGTAAATGAGGTGTATATGTTCTGTTGTGAATATGGTATAATCTGAACGGTTAAAACTTGAATTTTTGGATCAAATATGGTAAGAACACAGCTGCTGATCCGTTTCAGGCGAATGAGCCCAGTCGCATGCCCATTCGTGCGACTGAGTCAATCGCATTGTTCAAACGTGCGACTGAAGTTCAGTCGCATGAACCAATCGTACGAATGGAGGTCATTCGCACAAACCCTATTATAGCTCATTCGCACCTCTGTCGTATGGTCCATTCGTACGACTAAGCTCAGTCGTATGTTCAGTCGTACGAATAAGTCCAGTCGTATAGCCTTAGTCGTGTGAAGTGATCAGCTAGGGGTGGTTTGACTAAGTTAGGGTTGTTGTTTTAGGTTGCATTGAGAAAGAGAAGTTTTAGCTGCCCTAGTGTATTTGGATTGGTAAATACTTGCTGAAAGCATTAAGGTGAGTTCTAATTGCCCTTTTTTGTGTTTATGCCGTTTGATAAATGTGGTTTGATAAAATCGGGCACTGGCATGCATATAAAATATGAAAATAAGTTGAAAGTGGTAAATTGTGATAAATGGAGAGGTGGAGGTCTGACCCACCAACTATAGACGGAGGTTTGACCCGTCAACGCCAATTATAGGCGGAGGTTTGACCCGTCAACGCGCGAGGTGGAGGTTTGACCCGTCAACGCGCGAGGTGGAGGTTTCACCCACCAAATTCTAGACGGAGGTTTGACCCGTCAACGCGCGAGGTGGAGGTTTCACCCACCAAATTAAAATTGATAAAAGATGTCCATAAATACCTGTGGGTATTCGATATGCATATCAATACTGGGATAAATAAATGGACTGATGAATGTGTGTGTGGATCGTTCGGTGTGATAACAGTTGATGAAGTGTTACTATTGAAATGTGGTGTATGTTAGAACTCACCAGTTTATCTGATTTTGTGTTTGTTTTCTAATGCATGTCAGGTAGTAATAGAGGTGCTCGTGATGGTCCCCCACAGAGTTAGCTTCCGGTTATGGTGTATGATACTAGCCACAATTGTTGGGTTTTGGGAATGAAGTACTTGAAGTTTAAAGAGTTTTGAAATGTCGGATAATGTCTTGTAAATATTGTTAACGATGTAAACAGTTTTTAATATATGAAAAATTCCGCTGCGTATGTAGTCTCTGAGTCGTTATAACAACCCAACTAGTAGCACCCTCTTATTGTATTATATTGTTATGAGATTGAGGGTGTTACATCATCTTTTTCGTATGTATGTTAAGTATGATGTAGCCCTATATGATGGTAATGACTGATGACTTGTATATGCCGATGTCCTTTGTTTTGATACATGTTTATCTTTCCGTGACTTTACGTGTTATGATTAATGAATGAAACGAAAGTAATAAGAAACGTAAAGTGAAAGATAATGAAGGAGGAATATGATGAATGAATGCATGCATTAATGAATGAACGAATGAATGTAAGAAAAGGCTTGCAAGCAAATGTATGGAGGTGCACACCCAATGAAGGTGTTAGATCAACGGTGTGCGGGTTAGCTACCCGAAGGATGCACATTGGGGTCAGTCTATGTGATTGACCATAGTTATGGGATCCTTGTTGCTTACCCTAGGTGACTGGATCAGCAGTAGTGCACAATGTTCGTGATTAATCATCACAGATCCAGCATCAGCAGTAACGCATAATGTTCGGGGTATAGCACATGGCATGGATCCAAAATGAATGAGGAAAGATAAGTGGTGTATGTACTTACCCTAGGTGACTAGATCAGCAGTAGTGCACAACGTTCGTGATTAATTATCACAGGTCCAGCACCAGCAGTAGTGCACAATGTTCGGGGTATTGTACATGTCACCAAAAGTAACGAACGTACGAATGAATGTAATGAACGTATGAATGAATGTAACGAACGTACGGACGAATGTAATAAATGTATGAATGTATGAATGGATGTAAGAGACGTACGAACAAAAGAAAGAATGTGAATGGTAACGATGAACGGTACACGAACAAAAGCTAATGAATGAATGATGAAGATAATAATAGTTTTATCTATGTGTACGTATATTGTGTGATCGCATGTATGTAAGAACGGTTTTAACGAAAGAAATGTACGTTTTATTATAAAACTAGAACTCACTCAGCAACGCTGAGTTTTTATGTGTTTTCAGTTGGCAGGTAGTGTTGCTGAGGATGGCACGAGGCGGTTACTCAGCTCTTTTGGGATGGCATTCCTTTGTTAATAATTTTGCAATGTATTATGTTGCATGTAATTATAAAACATAATGGTGTTTGTAGAGGATTCGGATAAACGGGATTACTTAAGGAATCCTCTTACTACTAAAAGTCACTGTTTATGACTATTTTGTAATTGATTAACGATGTATTGCTTTGTAAAAGCTTTTATGATGAAATGAGATGCTATGTTTGAATGTTCCGCTGCAATTTTTATTTAAAATATCTGTAAATGTATGTTTTATGTGCAATGAATGACCAACTGTAAGCGTCCCGGGAATTGGGCCTTACAGATGTGTGTACAATCATCATCATCGACCATAATCGTCGAATATATGGCCTCAGATCGTGTCCACCACGCCAAGCATGAAACAGCTAGAACAACGAAATCAGACAAAAATACAAACATCAAGTGGTTTCAGATGTGTATACAAACATCATCATAGCCCAATGTAATCACCGACATATCTTGTCTAAGATCTGAGACTCTCCGATCATCATAGACTTAATATTCCAGATAAAACAAATACCATCACCATCGATTCACCATATCAAACCTGGAACGCGACATCCACCTAGAAGGTCCAATGGGTCCATCGGAGGAGGCGGCAACCGAGGCACACCATCATCCAGACACTCGCCAGACCACGGTGGTGAGTGTCGGTTACACACGAAAACAAAGACACATCACCATCCAATTCGTTGGGGCGTGGAGTCGTTCGCTGGAAGTAGGTGGCGTTGGTCGGATATAAACCGCCAACATCACCAAGATCATGTTGTAATCCAGAGCTTGAACTCATCACAGCCAACCTCAAACACCCGACATCACCGTCAGACAGATGCCACCAAAGGTGGCCCGAAGAGACTCAATCGTCTCCGGTCACTACCAAAGACCTCCGTCAAACCCTATCAGATCTGGGTGTCAAAAGAGAAATGTCCGAGGAGCGAGATAGGGAACCTTCCCCTTAAGAAAACCCTCCTCTGCGTGCAATTTAAGAAAGATGATAATCGGCTGAGAAGAAGCAACGGCCAAGCCGGAGCGGCCACCACCTCCGCTCCACCATCGCAAGCACCAGGGCAGAGCTAGGGTTTCTTTGAGAAAGAACGAAGGCATATGCGCCACGAACCGTTTTCCTCGCAACATATATCACACACGCCACCACCGTCGCCACCTCTTAAAACCGAAAACACAAACCCAAGACCGCCGCTCGACCGACCGACGATATATTCCACGGTGGTTGCGGTGTAGGCGGAACTCGGCGGCGCGGGGGAACACGGCGGCGGCTCCACCGCGACCAAAGAAACCAATCGATCCCCAAATGTAGTCGCAAAAATGGACAACCCGACATAAAACCACCGCAGGCGGCGAGCACCCGCACGACCCGTGCCATCTCGACCTTCCCCTCTCCAACGTATGAAGCCGAAAAGAGCAAACCGACGGTGAGCCTGTCGCCAGATCTGTCATTGTAGCTTTCATTGGCATGTGGTTTTTTTCTCTTAGTGAAGAGAGATAATAAATCTGGTGATAATGACAAAAGATGGTGGAGAAATAAAGCAGAATAAAAGGACACGTAGGGCCACCCATCAACCACTCATGCATTCCACGTAGCAAAATAGAGTTGAAATACCTGAAATACCCTTTGCGTACTGTTCATTCCCTTCAGCTATAATCAAAGAAAGGAAAGAAAATGACAGTGTATGTCAGTGCAATACACAGTTGTATCCGATGCAACACCTACTCATACATTACTGTTCATTTCGTTCCTTTATTAACATATAGGTTAATTACTATATATATGTGTGTCAATAACTAAAACTTTGAGTTAAATCATTAATTCTGGTCAATGAATTACTCTATATATGTGTGTCAATAACTAAAACTTATGTTATCTATCAACCGATCGATCATGGTTGTTGAACATCCGATTAGGGTCGTTGATGTTTATATAGGATTATTAAAGGTCACTACAGGTTTTTGATGTTCGAAAGGGCATCAATGACTGTTTAGGGTATATGATGGTCATCCTGGGTTAATTTTGACTAGAGATTTTATTTTGTTAATTATGGTCTATCATAGTGATTAATTGTTGTTTAGGGAAAATGATGGTAAACTAAGTTTAATTTTGTTCCAATCGGAATTGTAGATCTGGATGATTCGGCCGGAATAGCTTGATCTATTTGATTCGCTTCATCAACTTTTCAGGACTTCGATTCTGACGTGTTTCAGATCGATGAGTTGCTGCCTTTTATAACTGTTTAGTCTGTGATTTTTTAAAGTTTAAAGATCTGAATTAGAGGATATTAAACTAATCTAGGGAATAGAGTAATAAAAACAACTTTTGATTCAGTGGTTAAGTTGTAGGTTTGTTTATATCACCAGAGGTAGGTTCGATTCTAGGGAGACATAATGTTTTTAATAGAAGGTTTTTTTTCTTTAATAAATATAACCCCAATATTGAACCTAATAATTTTTTATCACTTATTTTCTTAATCCAATTCATCTATATAATTTGTACCATGCTGTTGTAGTTATCTTAAAATAATAAATACTAAACTTTTTATATTACCTTGCAATTTACGTTTCGTTCGTGTGCATTATCATAATATTAGTTTGAAAATTTTGAAAAGTAGTTCTTAGCCTTCTTTTTTCAAGTTTGATGTTAGTTTAACTTTCAGAAATTAGATAACAGATAAATTAAATTTTAAATTTCACTCATGCATCTTAAAGTTAAATTAAAATTACATCATTTTAACTCGTAGCTTTTTGATATCTTCAAACTTTAAATATGAACAAATTAGGTATTAATTAATGGTTAGAAGTAGATAATTAGATATCATTGGCACGTGTAAACCAACCATCCATCACAACCTTCTAAAATAAGTTTTGTATTTAACTTTTAACAATGTACCATTTTCAAAAAGAGTTGCATATATATCGCTTTCATAATGCAGCCATGTCAGAAGTTACAAATATAAATACAATTTGCAACCTTCTAAGAAAAATATTGCAATCTTTACTATATTTGCAACTTTTTAATAAAAAAAGTTGCAAATTTAATGTTTTTTGCAACCTTTTATGAAAAAGGTTGCATTAAATATTTAAATGCAACCTTTATGTTTAGCGAAGTTACATTAGAGTTAAATGCAACTTATTTAAAAAAGTTACTTTTGAAAAGTTACATTAGGCTTATTTTGTAGTAGATACCTAACTATTTACAAAGAAACAACGTGATCAAAGACACAACGCTATCATTCTTACGGGTGAGTTATAGGTTAAGTTTTATTAATTTGATTTGGAATAAATGGTGTAATTTTAATGTATTTAATAGTGTAAGCTTAATGTAATTAACGAGATGAAAGGATGTACTTTTGACTTCTTATTCTTCTAGTAAATTGCTAGAAGTTCGAGATTTTGACTAACGAATTTCCATCTTGTTTTTTTTTAAAAACTAACTATGTATAACATGGAAGATTTAAATGCTACAAAATATAAATAAATAAAGATGGTTAATAGAAAAACATTAAGAGCCATTCTAAAAAACTGACTAGTCCACCTTGAGGTTTAGATAAAATACTTGAAACAACCCAAGTCAAGTTCAAGATCTATTAATAAACGAGTTAAGCTCACTCTCTAATAAGCTTATTTACACTCCTAAAAAGTGTTTAGCATACTTTCTTAAGATAGGAAAGGATTACAAGGAAAGATGGGTGATGAAAAGTTGGTTTTTGTTATATATAGGGTTGACAAGTTTAGTTTGTTTTTCGTTATTGTGTGTTTCTGATAAACCTCTCTATCTATGTTGTGTAATATAATTAAATAAAAACCATATCATGAAAGTCCTACGTATAGAAATAAATAAAAAATGGGTAGCTAAACATTCTAAGTACGTTATCTAACATATATCTGAAAGTCCTAGCAAAAGACTTTTGAATATAGTTAGATTGTTGCAAAAGTTTATGAACATTACGAGAATAATTTGTTTGATGATGTCCACAAAAAAATTAGCACTCTACAAGTGAAAGGTCTTCACAAAGTAGGCGTTGAAGGTGAACGGTGTCATTAGCCAGGACCCAAATAAGGTGTGTGAGAGCAACTGTGGAAACGGAAGTGCAAGCAAAAACAAGTGACGAACAACCAAAGGTCGTATAACAACAAACTTGAAAACAAGAAAGAGTGATGGTGATAAAAAGACAACAGTTGTCGACAGAAAAATTGGCATAACATACAACAAAGAGAAAGTTAAGAACCTTTAAGGACATCAGATCGCTATCTCTCTTTCTTTTTTTATGAAAACTAAGATGAAAATCAGAAATCTTGATTAAAAATCTTGATGTAAATTAATGTATTAATATTTTTTTCTTTTGTCTTGTTTTCTAGCTTGTTGCTAGAATGTTAACCCTAAAGAGTCAACGCCATAGATGGTTGCACATGCAATCGAATAGGCTAGTCATGTTAAATTTCTAGGTATAATACATAACAAGGTAGTTAAAATATTTAAATACTTTTTATTGAAATCAGTTAATTATTAAAACTATTTTACGATCCACACAAGAATCAACACAAGTTTATTTATGCTAATAGGTCTTTAACCTAATAGTATTGACATAGTAAAACAACTAAAAAGCTGTAAATTTCAATCTTATTAAGGATATGAGGTTTTTTGAAGGTGTTTGTTAATTGTCTTTTTCATTAAAAGAAATTTCAATATTTTTAGAAGAGCAAAATACTATTATTATAGTCAATCATGCAACGATAAAACTCATCAAACGATCATAAAATTTGAAAAAAAAATAGGTTGTTCGGTTATTTTTTTAACTACATAAGCAGTTTTAATAATTAGATGCTTTTAATAAAAAGAGATTAAATAATTAGAAGAGCTTTAATTTATAAAAAACTTAAATTAAAAGAGCGCCGTGGACCTTTTAACCTAGTGCGACATTAATAAAAACAATAAGATGAGCGATTAATTCATCCTAGTTTCTAATAAGTAAACAATTAAGTGATTAACTCAATATTTTTTCTATAAATTAACCCAAAAGTTAAAATACCACGATTAAAGGAGAAAAGCATGAAAAATAATTTTAAGACACGTGTTAAATTCACCTCTTGGATTTTCAATGCATTTCTAAAATCATCAAATTAAAAATATCAACTTGGTTTTCTAGTGTGAATAAAGAGAATTTTATTAACGCGACAAATTATTGAATAGAGGTGTAAAAAATATAAACGAGGAGCGTGTATCTTCAACACAATCCAAATTTTAATTATTGTAGTTTAATACCCTCTTGGCAAGGACAAATGGACCACAATGATTGACATTAACATTCCATCAACGAGTTATTAAACCTTATATAATAATTCATTTATCATGTTACGTCATCCAAATTAGTGTGTAGCTTTTGGATCTTACTCACGTTATTTATTTCTAGATGATTCTATATTACATTTAATCTACCATATATGACTAGTAAAAAGATTATGTTTTATAGCGTGACCGAAAGCTCATTTGTTGAACTTGAGGGACAAATTATGGCACCTCATTAAAAATGTATAATAGAAACAAAATGTGAGTTCGATCTTTATGATACAAGTATTTATGTTTACTTAGATATCGTGTGCTAGTAATATACAAGAAGGGTTGTTCAAATAGCTTGTGTTTTAGTCACGTTTCTTGATCTGCTCCTTTTTCAACTAAGTTCTATATTTTGTTAGATTTTTACTACGAGCTACTTTCATGCATTGTTTGCCTGATGGTTTAAAACTATGTTTTCTTAATAAAATAAAAAAAAAAGTTGACTTCAAGAATAAAAGCTAACTCATATTATATGCACATCAAATTTAAGCTCAGATTCAACGTGAGTGAAAAATTTCAAGCTCAGGCAAGTTGGCTTGTGTAGTTTTGAGCTCGCGCTTCACTTGTCGAACATCCTTAATATGATACGTATTTGTTTATTTATTTTTCTTTCGTCTACCATTATTTCATCTAAACATAAATGATTCTATTATACTATTTTTTACGGCTAACGTAAACTAAAAGCCCTTCCATCCAGGTAAACTCATTGGCGAGGGGCAGTCCACGCCCAGCAAACACAGACGGTGCTGATGACCCGATCTGTCTATCATTTCAGGAAAAACTCAACACCTAAAAATCCACTATAGTAAATATCTTGACCCATTTGAAAAATATTACATGAAATAAAACTCAAACCAATAAACAACAAATTAAAAAATCATGTGATATATCTCGTAAAACAATTGATCTAACGCTACAAATAGTTTTAGGGTTATGTTAAACAAACATCTTTTTTTGTTATTTAGACACTCTATTCTCTTTATTTCTCTCCATATATATCTATGCGAATGTATAGAGAAAAATAAAAGAATGAAAATAAATAAGATGTATTTATAAATGCGTCTAATTTTATTATATTAGGTACTCTTTAGTTATTACTCCAACCTATAAAAGTCAGCAAGCAGGGGGCAGTCGAGCACAGAGATTTCATTGGACTGACACCAATTAATACCCATACAACTATTCAACTGAAACGACACCGTCAGCGGGCCAAATCAATAAACCAATTCTAAAGGGTTCTTTTATTATATAAAATACAAAACAATTAATTACAAAAATGGTATA
Source organism: Flaveria linearis (assembly GCA_024085815.1). Taxonomy (NCBI): domain Eukaryota; kingdom Viridiplantae; phylum Streptophyta; class Magnoliopsida; order Asterales; family Asteraceae; genus Flaveria; species Flaveria linearis. The sequence continues at coordinate 67,113,095 of CM044007.1, read as the reverse complement.
ATCTAAGATGGAATTCCCCAATTTCCGAAATATAATCTAAAACAAAATACACACGAGTAAGTACCACACGCTAAAAAGGTTGTACCTTCCTACACTCCGTGTAAACCGAAGCCTCTATACTAAACGAACAAATACGCTTCGTTAACTCAATATCTATATTGCTATTTCCACGCCGCACCACCTTATTATTTTTTGCTATTACCACTCCACCGAGTGAACTCGCTTCTTGAACCAACTCGCCCGAGTCAACCAGGTGGATATTCTTCTGGACATACTCATTCCCCGCGAGTCGACTCAGGAGCACCGACTCGGAATCCGAACTCTTCCGCTTGTTGCGAGTTGTTTGCGTTGTTTGTCGGACGATCTCCGTCAGCATTGCGGCGGATAACCGCCGCATGCCGCGTGCGCCCCCCATTATCACCGCGGGATTGATGGTTTTGTGGTGGTGTTTGGTGGATGACAAATAAACCGAGTCGGGGCTACCGAGTCGGACTCGGGCGAGTGAGTCACCGAGTGGTAGAACCTCTTTGACGTCAACTAACATCACGTGCTTGTAGCTCCGACGAATTCGGCCCAAAATCATCGGGTACGATGCCCACCTTCTCAGACCCATCGGAACGTGGTCCACGAACCCGGATAGCGAGTTCTCCGGGTCGAGCTCACCGACACCGAACCCAACCACTGAGCCATAACTCAACCGAGTCAACTCACCGGAACTCGAATTCACACCGGACTTATTTCTGCGACCCCAAATCGGCTCACCTTTGTTCATGTCCTTCACTGATTTCACAAACTGAGTCACATCAAAACTCGCCGGAGAATCGGAATCGGAATCGAATTCGTCACTCCGGTTACTCAATTCCGATCTGTACCGATCAAGAATGTTCAAAAACATCCGATTCTCTTCTCGAATTACGTTATTTGAAGATTCCGGCGTGGTAATCGACGGGAAGATGAACAAAAGATCCGATTTTGAGAACAACCCAGAGCGGTGAAACGCTCGTAGGAACGATTTCAGCTCCGATAACGTTGAATGAGAGTCTGTAACGTGAGCAATGACGATATCGTTCATGGGTTTTGTCCCTCGTGCGTAGAGAGTCCCCAATCGCTGCAACGCGGGTGAATTCAATTGGGTGAGACCTTTTTTCGGCTGAAAACTGTTGTGGGTCTGTGTGAGATGCGGACGGTAATGGTGCGATGTGTTGTTGGGTTCGAAATTGCAGAGTGTGAACACGAGGAGGGCGAAGAAGAAGACGATGGCGCAAATGGAGACGGTGGTTTGGGCTTTTGCGAGAAGGTGGGTGGAGGATGAACGTTTGAGGAGGGTGTTGTTGTTGATGTTGGGGGGTTTGAACGGTGGTGGAGAATCAGAATCGACAGCATGGTGGTGGTCTTGGGGGAAGAAGACGAGTAAGAAGCCCATGCCCCAGCCGTCGCCGCCGGAGAGGCTGCGGCTGACGGTGGTGCGCTTGCTGAGCTTCGCCGGAGAAGGAGATCCCATTGATGAGTGGGGTGTATTGGTGTGTGGTTTGTGTTTAAATTGTCTATTTGTTAGAGTGAATGTGGTGCCTTTTTCTTTGAATGTGAGGTGGACGTAAACAGAGCAATGCCCGAGGGGGGGAAATATCACTAAAATAACTTCACTCGGAAAATAACTTCCTATGGTCAAATTGATCTTATGTAGAGGTGTACAAAAGAAAATGGTTCAGAAAAAAAAAAAAAAAAAAACCGGTTCGGTTAAGAAAAACCGAACCCGATTTGAACTATCGGTTTGTATACCAGTTTGGTAACCCGACATCCAAAACCGGTATAAAAACCGGTTCAAAGTGAATAAACCGATTAAGCCAGAAAAGAACCGGTTTGATAGGTTCAGTATTCAATAAGAAACCCGGTTTTATCTTATAACACAAAAAAAACTGGTTCGGTTTTTAACCTTTAACCTCATGGCTATCACAGTGGATATTTGGATGGTGGGTTTTACATGAAATTATGAGCTCATCAGGTCAACAGATTTGATTATATTTACGGACGTGGATGGCTTTTCGTCATTGAGTTTACCTGGGTTACTGGGCTTATAGTGTTTGTTGGTTGTTAAAAAAATGACAAAAGTATATCTATTTTGATATAGAAAAATAATATTATATGGAGAGAGCATATTTTGTAGGTTATTATTTATTTCAAACAAAAATATTTGCATGTATCGCTATAAAAATCATGTGAGTATAGGGTATGTATAGACTTTATAATTTTATATTCTTCTCTTAGAATTATTAAATTATAGGAACTTAACATGGAAATTCATGAAAATATTTTGAGTATGAAAACTGTGGACCGACATTTTTTTTGTAAAAACGATTAGGATCGTGATGGCCAAATTTACATATCAAAGTCAACGGTTTATTTTGTGAAATCCTTTTTATTGCACAAATTGTCAAGAACTCTATGATGGTTTCGGATTACGGTACATCTTGGAGATCACCCATGGTGGAGTGTTTGTGGGTAGAGATAGAATCTTGATTGATATTGACTTTTGGCTTGATTTTGCATATAACTTGTGTTAATTTCATTGAAACTCTGATTTTTATCTCTTATAATGTGTGTATGTATGTGCACTTATTCACATTGATTCTGTTATTTATTTGTGTGGTTGTATCAAAAGTATCTTTTGGTTTAGTATTTGTCTTTAGGTTGTTAATTTTTACTTTTGTAATCAAGGTTATGAGAATATATATAGTGATTAATGAAATTATTAATAGAGTTGGCTAAAGAAGCATGCAACATTGGAATCAAGTGTCACAAAGGATCTAGGACATGCTAGGATATGTTTAATTTACTATTGAGTTGGTCTTAGATTTGTATGTTATATATATTAACACGAGGTGTTATTTGTTATTCTGTTTAAGTGGTTCTAAGTTATAAGTTGGTTAAATCATAGTCTGTGTACAATTGATGCGGTTGGCAGGTGTACATGGGTTTAATTTTCCGATATTATGCGATCATTAACTTTTGGAGAAGACTTAGTCTGTTTCTAGCACTTCAACATAATGCTCAACCGTTGGTTTTTTGTTGGTAAGTCGAGTTATGAGATGTGCTATATGTCAAAGGTATCAGATTTATATTAAATCTGAGAAGAAATCTCAGCCAAACAGTTTAACAATAACTCTAAATCAGTTCACTTCTATAACATAAAGAACCAAAATACAGGTTCTAAGATTCGACAATGACAAACAATTGAAGATGCGCAGCCCTCGATCATTATGCAGACACCGTTTTATTGGGGAACAATAGGGTTTCCCTCGGAACCCTAGATGAAGAGGGTCGAGAGATAGAGAGGCCGAGGGCCGAGAGATGAGAGGCTGAGGCCGAGGTCCGAGCAAGGCCTGCTGAGGGCCGAGAGAAGTGGAGGAGCTCTTCGCTTCTGATCTTCCCGTTTCATCCACACAGCTATCATCGAACAACACTAAGGGGCTGTTTGATTACGCTGACTGAGTAAGATCTGACTGGGTCAGAAGCTGACCCAGTAAGAAGTTCTGACTGAGTCTGCATCTGACTGAAACTTGGCTGTTTGATTTAGTATATGTCTGACTCTGCTGAATGATAAAAATAACTTTATTGCCCCGTTATTCTAACGAGCTTGAATTTAACTGGTGTTGTGTAATTAATAAAAATAGCCAAATTGAATTCAAGTAATATCGTGTTAAACAAGACACGTTCATTTTTCAAAAACCATACAAAAACACACACACTTGAGTCACCACACACACCCAAACATATACACATATATACGTCTATATAATAACTCTCTTTGTTTCTTCTCCACAGCAACTCACACCATTCGATTAATTTATTCTTGCAAAAGATCAATCCACATTATATCCATGAGAAACCATCATCAACAACAAGAAGAAGATCAAGAACCCATGGATCATCACAAAAACCCTAATCTTGAAACCACCCACAACCACCACCATGTTCCACCATCATCTTCTTCACAAAATTTCAAGAAAACACATCAAGATTTCAAGAAAACACATCAAGATTTCAAGAAAATACATCAAGATTTCAAGAAAACACATCATCAACACATGGGTACACATATTTCACACAAAACCCATGAAGATGATCAAGGGGAAGGGAGGTGGTCGCGCAGGGGAAGTCGCGCAGGGGGAGGGGGAGGTGGTCGCGCAGGGGAAGTCGCGCAGGGGAAGTCGTGCAGGGGGAGGGGGAGGTGGTCGATCGGTCGCGCAGGGGGGGGAGGTGGTGATCGAGAGCGCAGGAGGTGGATTTGGGTGTTGGTGGTGTGCAAATGGGGGTTGCTTTTGGGTCAGCAATTGATTTTTTCAGGTCTGGGTCAGAAGAAATGACCCGGTCAGCTAGCATCCCGCGAGTATCAAACGGGCTGACCCGCTGATCGAGTCAGCCGGGTCAGCCGGATCAGCCCGGTCAGACATAAACAAAGAGCCCCTAAGGAGCATGGGCCTCCTTGCTTTATACATGGGCCCATCAAGAAACATCCATAGCATCCATAGCAACAATGGCCCAAACATGTAAAAATAAAAAGAAAACAAGTAGATTGGATAGGACATCAAATTGGAGAAATAAAATTGTATTTTTAACACTATAATTTTAGGCTCTATTATGAGTTTTATAATTAGTTGTACCGTTTATTACATTGTTATTTCCTTAGCTTGAAGCATTAATCTCATTATTTTTTGTTTGTGAAATATCTAATTCAATATCAATAGCTTAGTGGCATTCGAAAGAATACTTGATTCTTATCATAGTTATACCATAATACAATAGGTACAACCGTCTATTATCTGTAGTTGGTTTGTTTGGTATTAAACATTTTATAAGTTTAAAGATTATTACGATGCATGCTTCACACACATCAAGTTTTTAGAGTCGTGTCAAGTGACGTTTAAATATTAAAAATGACTAGAGTTGCTATTTAGCCATTTAATTGTTTTCGTCAGTTTTATTTATACCTTTAGGTTAATTGGTCTTTTGGTAAAGCTATTATTGCCTTTACTTAGAAAAAGTTAAAAAAAATACAAAGTGAATTTACAATGGAGATTGAAAATGTTAGAAGAATGATTGCACGTTACACAAAGCCCTCTTTAGTGGAACACAACTGAGTACTAGGAAGTTCAACATCAAGCAACTGACCAAGATAAAGCGTAGTATTATCAAGATGTTTTGGAGCACAATTCAGTTTGCTATTTCCTATATGAAGATTCAAACACTCATATTGTTTGAAATTTATGATACTTTTAAGATAAACAGAGTGTTAAAGTGTATGGTTAGACTCTTATCTAATCCTAATAATATTTTACATTATGGGACACATGTTGTTGAAGGTTGAGATTAAAGTTTAAATGAACTTGTGATAGTTATATTTTTAGTGCCATGTTATTGTACTAGTGACAAGTTAGTACAAGTCTGAGGTGTTAGGTTGTAATAAGTGGAGGCACTAGTTTTGCCATGTGTGAAAAGTGAGTTTGTTAGAATCGTTAGTAGATATATTTGGGGAAGAATTGCTTGTTCGCATTCATTGAAAATTCCCTAAAATTGTAATTAAACAGAAGAAAGAGTAAATCAGTTCTTGATGTTCATTCCTTCTTGTGTTAAGTTCTTTTGGTCGTGATTACACTATTGATTCCGTGTGAAGTTAAAAATTGGTATCAGAGCCCTAGCGGTGGCTCGAAGAAGAAATCCGACTAAGTCATCGAATCACGATTAAAGAATGGTTACTGGTGCCAAGCTGACATTGAGAAGTTTGATGGAAGAAATGACTTTGGTCTGTGGAGAATCAAGATGTGAGCGTTGCTGGTTCACCAAGGAGTTACATATGCCCTCGCTGAAGGTCCGTCGGTCTTGCCGGAAGGCATAACGGATAAAGAGAAGAAGGAACTGCAAGATAAAAGGAAAGAAGCTCAGGAGAAGGCATATAGTGCAATAATCTTGAGTCTTGGTGACAGAGTTCTGAGGGAAGTATCAAAGGAAACCTCAACAACGGGAGTTTGGACTAAACTTGAAGGGCTGTACATGAACAAGTCACTGGCAAATCGTCTGTATTTAAAGAAACAATTGTACACCATTCAGATGTCCACATGGAAGTCATTTAAAGATCATATTGATGAGTTCAACAAGATCATTCTTGATCTTGAGAACATAGAGGTCGAAATTGATGATGAAAATCGAGCAATCATCTTTGCCTCCCTCATATGAACACTTCATGGACACTCTAATGTTTGGTAGAGAAAACTTGTCAGTGGAAGAAGCTACAATTGTAATGAACTCTAAAGAATTATAAAAGAAGGGAGAGATGAAGGAAGAAGGGGGTGATGGGCTGATTGTGAGAGGGAGGCCAGAACATAAAGGAAAAGTAAAGCCAGGTAGTTCAAGGTCTAAGTCCAGGGTAAAGCGGAGATGCTTTGCCTGAAATTCAGAGAAGCATCTCAAAAAAGAATATCCTGAGTGAAAGAAGAGAAAGGCTGAATATAGCAAGCAAAAGTACCTAAATAATAACTCACCTGAAGCTTCAATAGATGGCTATGACAGCGCAGATGTTCTAATGGCCTCTCATGGACATGTACTTTGTCAAGATTGGATATTAAACTCTGGCTGATCATATAATATGTCACCTAATAAAGGATTCTTTAAGAAGTTAAGACTAGAAAGGCAAGGGGTTGTTCAATCAGGTGATGATAGGCCTTGTCATATTGAAGGTATAGGATCTATCTCATTGAAGCATCATAATGATACTGTGATAGATCTAACTAATGTCAGGTATATAGCATATTGAAAAAGAAACTTGATCTCTTTGGGTGTGTTTGATAAAGATGGTTACCATGTCAATATGAAAAATGATAAAGCCAAGGTAATTATAGGCTCTTTGGTACTACTTACTGGCACTAGAAGCAATAACAATGCATATACCATGGATGGGTATGTTGCTAATGTTAGTATAGCAGCCTCATAAGATAATGCAGGGGATCTTGACATGCAATGGCACTTTAGACTTGGGCATATGAGTAAGCATGGAATGCTAGAACTCAAGAAGCAAGGTGTCATAAAGGATCTAGGTAACTATGAATTTGAATCTTGTAAGAATTGCATATTATAGAAGACTAAAAGAGTCAAGTTTGCAAAGGGGACTCATAAGTCCAAAGTGGGTACTAGATTATGTTCATGCAGATCTCTAGGGCCCTGCTAAACATGTGTCACTTGGTGGTGCATCCTATTTCATGTAAATTATAGATGATTTCTCAAGGAGAGTGGATATTCATCTTGAAGCATAAGTCAGATGCTTTTGCTAGTTTCAAGGAGTGGTAAACTCTGGTTGAAACTCAGATTGATAGAAAGGTTAAGAAGCTATGCATAGATAATGGACTTGAATTTTGTAGTGGATAGTTTCATAACTATTGCAAGAGTAAGGGGATTGTAAGACACTTAACCATGCCTAGTACCCCATAATAGAATGGCCTAGCAGAGAGGATGAACAGGGTCTTATTGGACAAAGTAAGGTGAATGCTAATTAGGTCTGGGCTTCCTAAGAGTTTTTGGGCAGAAGCTGTAAAAACTACTGCCTATCTGGTCAATAGGTCCCCTTCAACTGCTATTGATATGATGGTGCCCATGGAGAAGTGGTCAGGAAGTAAGACAAAGTATGACAACCTAAGGTTGTTTGGTTGTGTTGCTTACTCTTGAATAAGTCAAGGTAAGCTAGAACCTAGAGCATAAAAGTGTATTATGATTAGGTATCATGATGGAGTCAAAGGGTATCGGTTGTGGAGGATGGGTAGTGGCAGTCCTAAGGTCATTATGAGCAGAAATGTAACATTTCATGAGAAGATCATGTATAAAGATATTGTAACTCAAACTCATACTACTGAATTGGATGATGATTTAAGTGATAAGGTGGTCCAAATTGAGGTGGATCCTACTGAGAGAGTCAGTCCTGACAGTATGGGCTCAGAAGAGGGTCAGAGTGATCAAGATATTTGTCAAAATGCTCATAGTAACACTACAAGGCATGGCTTAGCTACTAGTAGACCAAGAAGGCAGATAGTTCCTCCGGTGAGGTATAGAGATGATATTTCAGCCTTTGTATTCAATGTTGCTGAAATGGAAAGTTCTTTTGAACCCATGACTTATCAAGAAGCAGTTAACTCAAGTGAGAAAGATAAATGGAAGGCTGCCATGGAAGATGAAATAGAGTCCTTACATAAGAATCAAACTTATGAGTTGGTTGATAAGCCCATTGGATAAAAACTTGTTGATTGTAAATGGTTATACAAAATTAAAAAGGGCTTACCTGGGCAAGCACCTAGATATAAAGCCAGATTAGTTGCAAAAGGATTTACTCAAAAAGCTGGAATTGTTTATAGTGAAGTGTTCTTACCTATGGTAAAACACTCTTCAATTAGAATAATTATAGCTATGACAACTGCCTATGATATGGAATTAGAACAGTTGGATGTAACAACTTTCTTGCATAGTAATCTGGATGAAAAAATATATATGATTTTTGGGTTTTGAGGTATATAAGAACAAGGAGCAGGTTAGTTTGCTGAAAAGGTCATCATATGGGCTTAAGCAATCTCCTAAGCAATGGTATTTAAGATTTGATAGCTACGTTATGTCACAAGGTTTTAAAAGAAGTGAGTATGATACTTGTGTCTTTCATAAGGGGTATGAAGAGAGTCATATGGTGTACTTACTCTTATATGTGATGACATCTTAGTGGCTAGTAAAGATGAAAAGCTTATTGAGGTAACTAATGAAATGTTGAAAGCTGAATTTGATATGAAAGAGTTGGGTGAAGTAAAAGGCTTCTAGGCATGGAAATTACTAGAGATAGAGTAGATGGGAGTATTAAATTGTCTCATGGATCTTATCTTAAAAAGGTATTGAGCAATTTTTATATGAATGAGTCTAAACCAGTGGTAACTCCTTTGGCTATGCATTTTAAGCTTTCAAATAAAGACTCCCCTGTCTCTGAAGATCGTTTATATATGATAAATATGCCTTAATCGAGCGTTGTAGTTAGTCTAATGTACTTAGTGCTTTGCACTAGGCCTTATATTGGATTTGCAGTTAGTTTGGTAAGTAGATATTTGAGCAATCCAGGTAGACAACCTTGGGAAGATGTAAAGTGGATACTAAGGTATCTGAATGGTACTCAAGATGTTAGCTTAGTTTTTAGTCAGCATGAGTTTATTAGTCCTGCTGTGTAGGGCTAGGTTGATTCTAACTTTGCAAATGACTATGAGAAGGGTAGATCAATTATTGGGTATGTTTTTAAGGTACTTGGTGGGACAGTTAGCTGGAAGGCATCTATTCAGCGAGTTATTGCATTGTCTACTACTGAGTCCGAGTTTATGGCTCTTACTGAAGCTGTCAAAGAAGCCATCTGGCTTAAAGGGTTCTTTTAAAGAATTGGGAGTTATTGTCAATGATGTCTTAGTTATGATAACTTGGGTGCTATACATCTTACTAAACATCAAGTATTCCATGAAAGGTCAAAGCATATTAATGTCCATCTTCATTGGGTGAGGGATGTACTGTTTAAAAAAGTAGTTGTTGTTCATTATGTAGATACCAAGCATAATGCAGCTGATATGCTTACCAAGAGTGTACCTAGTTCTAAACTGGTTCACTATCGATAACTACTTTACATTGCTTAAACTTGTATTTTAAAGTGTATTTTATTCTTTAGTCTTGAAGGTGGAGATTGTTGAAGGTTGAGATTAAAGTTTAAATGAACTTGTGATAGATATTTTTAGTGTCATGTTATTGTACTAATGACAAGTTAGTATAAGTCTGAGGTGTTAGATTGTAATAAGTGCAGGGACTAGTTTTGTCATGTGTGAAAAGTGAGTTTGTTAGAGTTAGTAGATATATTTGGGGAAGAACTACTTGTTCGCATTCATTGAAAATTCCCTAAAATTGTAATTGAAGAAGAAAGAGTAAATCAGTTCTTGATGTTCATTCATTCTTGTGTTGAGTTCTTTTGATCGTGATTACACTATTAATTTTGTGTGAAGTTAACACATGTCACCATAATAATCACTTTCAAATCCAATTTCCCGCCCACCTAAATGACCCAGATGCCAAACCTCGTGGGTTACATGACCCGACTACCACTCACTCGAAATTCAAACACCCTTTTATCTAAACCACCAAAACCCTAGACCAATTTGGTATTTGAATTGATCTGCACGTGGAAAAAAATACGAAGGTAACAATCTGCTATGATTCACAACTGATTATTTCGGTATGTTGTTAATCTCTAAATTCAATGCGGATTAAACGTCTTCAAGATTTGAAGATTCAATATCTCTCACCAATGGAAATCATCCCTAGTGATTCACCGTTATTAGCTTCAGGTATCTTTTCTTTTCATGTTCTTATGCTATTTGATTGAAACTTGATGGTTTCAATTAGGGTTATGGTAGTTTTCCTCTATTTTAGTTTCTTTTTTGCTAGTTTCTTGAGCAATCAATCCTAATTGATTTTCTTTCAGTCGATTGCGGATTCATCTTGGCTAAGTTTTTAGGGATTTTGATTCTTTTATAATCAGGTTGTGGAACACTTTATTAATCTTGAATCTTCTTTATCTAATTCAACTTTTGATTTATAATTGAATCACAATCCATAAATATTGCCCTTGGAACTTAATAATCATTGTGAATAGTTTGATTCTGAGTTCCCGACATGGAGCAAAAATGAAATGAAGAAACGGTAATAATGTTTAAGGAAGATGTTTCAGTTTGAGTTCACAAGGATTCTTCAGAAGGTAATGCAGGGCATGCTCAACGTTTTTGGGGGCCTAAAACAAGTTCTAAAATCGGAGTCTTCTTCGTAAAAAATAACTACAATCCTAACATGATGAATCCAAATACATTGGCTTTTTTTAGAATGGCTTCTAATCTGCTTGTACTCTACTTTAATATACATTTACCTTTCTTGATTTGAATCGCTGAAAGCTAGGAAAGAGACGATACATCTAACCAACATGTCGCCCCTTGAAAACATAACTAGATTAGCTTATAAGCACTAAATACCGGTCCTACTAATCTAATAATTATTGACTTATTGTAAAAGATTGCAAAATTATCCTAATTATTAATATTAATTCAGTCACACCTAACTAGTGTTACACAAAAAGGTATATCAAAGCACATGAAGTTATGTAGAAGTTCTCCTCACATAATTCTTACTCATAGATTTATAGGGTGAAGTCACTTGCACATATCAACATTAAGCACTAATCATACTCGGATGGAATTGATAACTACTCGATATCTAGAATAATCTATCAGGAAAATGTTAAGCTATAATTCCCTAAAATGCAAATAGCACAGATTCAGACATCTGGGAAACCACTTCTACATACCAACTTTAAGCACTAATCTTAAATGGATTTGATAATTATATCATTAAAAGTAATAGGCCATAAAATTGCAATCAACAGTACATAATATAAATTTAATATCTAAACTTACCTGATTTGTAACCGCATTAGGATGAACCACAAATGTTAGAACTTAGAAGTATGGGCCTAGATTTCTTCCATAATCGTGATTGTCTTTAAACATTCCCGAAGCACATATCTCACAAAAATTTCGTCATAAATATACACAACAAAAAAAACTTAAGAATGCAGAGTGTGAGTTACAGCGCATCGACTTCTTCTATTGTAACCTTGAACGGAATAAGAGCAGATGCCATTCAAGGTGTAACCTGTAACTCCCATGGATAGCAGGCCTACCGAAAAACTATGTGATTCCAGCATTTCATACACCGTCAATCAGGCGATGGATGAGCCGATGAGAAAGGGAAACGTAAATTGATGTACAAACAAAATTTCCAAATCTTGACGCTTGATCTTCATGCGACTCTGCATTCTCACGCTAATCTCTTTCACCGTCGTTATGTATTCACTATTTCAATTTTCAACTTTCAAGGCCTACTAAGTACTAACCACTTAGCAAAATCCAATATAAAATAATCCATATTATATATGAAGAATACTAAATTATGAGGCCCTAGAAAAGTGGGGGCCCAAACCAAGGGCTTTACTTGCTTTGCTTTTTGGGCCGGCCCTGAGGTAAGGTAATGCATTCGGTTCATTTTAGTTCTCTTTAGTTTCAGCTTACTCGATTATCATTTATAGTTCTGTATTATTTAGTACAACTTGTGTTAATTTTATTTTGCAAATTTTGTTAGCAATTTGATTAAATTGAACATCCAAAGTTATATTTATATTTTCTTCACCTGCAGACCTGGTACATATAACATATTCTCTAATGCATTACTAGATAAAACTTAACTCCTTACTGATTATCTAATCATCACTATAATGATCCCATCCTCGACACGTGTTCATTGAACTGTAGATCTTTCTCTAATAACTTAGTTCCTATTTTTTTTATATTCCTTTAAATTTTTAAGAACACTGAATTGTGCTACATGCTTTATGAATTTTGTAGTGTCATCGTGATTTCAGGTAGGAAAATAGAATATATGAAAGAATTTAAGTGATTTACCATATCTAATTAGCACCACTGTTGTATTTATGTGGGAGTTTTGGTTAAAAGTAATGAGATCATGTTGATTTTATTGTTGGTAACGAGGATAAGGTGTTGCTTTGTACTTTGTTATCAAACATGGTATTTTTTTTAAGTTACAAAGTGATTAGAAATCATGCTTCTAATTATATCACCAAGGCATGTAAAACCTATGAATTTGTTAAACTCTTACTGGTGTGGGCTCAAGTATGGAGTAACAAACTATCTCAATTTTTGAGGCCCATGATCGTTTGTTCAATGGTGACTCACTAAAATGGTCATAACTTCGGCTAGAAGTCTCCATTTTGGGCCCGCAATCATATTAAAACGATTGTTGGTTTGAGGAGCACGTTTTCACAAACCGCCGTATCGTTTCGACCCAAAAACGGCTTATTCTATGAGTTTTTTAACGTTTTGTCTTATTTTTAGTTTTAGAAGTTTGTGAATATCCTGGTTGTCAGTATTCTACATAAATCAACGATACGATAGCTAGAAGAATAGTTCTTGGCATTCATTGTGAATCAATAGGTTCAATTGTTATCTTTTGCTTCCGTCTACATTACTTACAGATCCTATAAAGTTTATTTTAGTTTATTAGTTATTTCTTAAATAGAGCGGGTTATCTCATGGATTTTGTATGTGAATTTGGCTTGTGAAAATTCAAACTAATTATTGACTCCTTAGACCAAAATTATCCAACTTATATTAATTATCTAGAGAAGATTCGTATGGTTTGTTTGCGTTGTGTTGATTGAACAGTGACTTTTGATGTTTTAATTTTTTTATTATGAGTTTGTAAGATTTAAAGGAACTTATGCTTTAAATACAACTAATCTAATGGTGTATTTCACAATTCATGTCTTAAACAGTTTAGATGCTAAGTTGTTTTGTTTAATTTGAAATAAGTTTAGATGAGAATGCATTACTATAACTTTAAAACCCAAATAGCACATGATTAATGCACGAAGTACAGCCCTGTAATGCATGATACATAACGTGGGTTTGACGGGCTCACGCTGTGCCGGCTGTGGTTTCAAAGTTAAAATATTATTTAATTATTATAATTGATTTTCGTTGTAATTTTTTTTTCATTTATAAATTTTAAAATATATATATTTATTAAATTTCGGATACATTATTGCGATATGCTTATTTTTACCTACGTTTAGGCGTAAGTTTCTTTCAAAACCGACCCGAGTCAAATATAGTATATTGTTATTTTCTTTTGAAAAAATGTAATGGTTTTGAAAATTTTGAATATATTGATTATCTCTAAATACGTTCGGAACAAATATTATTTAAAACCAACAGTGGCGGAGCTTGACCACTCTCGAAGGGGGGGCGGAGGCGAAATTAATTTTTATTAGGGGGGCGAACTCGAGTTTATATGAAAATTTACACTACCGAACCAAAAATTTACACTACCAGACTAAAGTTTAACACTACGGACGAAAAAAAGAGGGCCCCCCCCCCCGGTCCTAAATATGCTCCGCCCTTGAAAATCAAGTCTCGCAAAGCGCAGCCAGAACCTGTTGTCCGAGCACACTATGTATATTTAGTTGTATTAAAACCATTGATATGCTTATTTTTACCCACGTTTCTATATTAATTTTATCTGAGCCGGCGCGAAGCGCGGGCAAAATTCTAGTTCTTTTCTAATTATGCAGCTTCCCACATAATAATTTTTGAGTTGGGTAAACAAACTTTGCCTCTTTCATTTCCACCATATCAACGTCATTTTTTGTCGACAAACGAGCTTTATCTTTTGTAGATTCTTATAGGCCTAAAGTTTGTGATGGGAGAATCAAAAGGCCAACCATAGGGAGACTTGTATCGTAATTTATTTTCTTAAATTTGGTATGTGTTTGTGTACAAACAACTACTTAGTGATTATAACTTTTCATTTTTCAATATGATATGTAATATGTAATTCTATTTATAGATTTATGAATTATATTGTTCTTTTTATTTAACCACAGATCTATAACCTAATTATTCATATTTTTCTTTCAAGAATGTGAATAACATTGATCAAGTCACTCTCATCTGTTTCCATCACTATGTGGGATCAAATAGTTGAGAAATTATTGTAGTACTTCCACTATTTAAGACCACGTGTCTAAAAAACAATATCACAACATTTGTGAGGAAGAGAGGGAACCAAGTATGAGAGAGAATTAAAGTATTTGTTAAGAAGACACCCATATCACGTATTGGAATAACAGTTTTAATTTCAAACTTTCTCTAATGATTTGAATCCACAAACTCGTTAGATCACATAATGTCTCAACTAGAGGTGCACTATGTGAGTAAACTCGTGAGGATGCACAAGAACCATTTGGAGGAGTTAGATAACCATTATCAAGGTAAGTTGGAAGTGAATATTGCTAGATTTGTAGAAGATAAAAAAGGACTTGGCGTTGGGAGTATGAAGCCAAACTACAAAATCAGGATGTTATAAAAATGATATGAAGAACGAAATAGGAGAATGTTATAAGGTTCCCACCATGCAATACATGGTCAAGTTCCAAAGCATATGTGAAGCTAGTGACAAATGGAGCGGCAAAACCACTTGAAAAGAGGAGCTGAAAAGAAAAAAAATCCGAGTCACTCGATAAAGGAAAGCAAAGCTAAAGTCTACACCAAATATGACAATGCCAGGAAACCAGTAAGAGTTTATAAGCCTCCCATCTCATATATGAACAACCTTTTAAATGAGAACGCAAATGAAAAGGAGAGTTCCGAAATATTGTAGAATGATCTTCCTAAAATTATAAGAAACATAAGGAGTTTCACCCTCTTTTGCTTAAATAGGAGTTTGTCAATTAGTAACACATTGGCTGACCTAAGGACTATTACTAACTTGACGCCCTACTCCATATTCTCCAAACTAGACATAGGGGAACTTTAAAGAACTCGTATGAGCGTGCAACCCATTGAACATTGAGTTAAGTACCAAAGAGGTATTATGGAAAACATTTTAAGACTTTATTATCCTTGACATGGATGAAGATAAAAACATGCCCCTTATCTTATGTCGACTATTCCTTGCTACATAAAGGGTATCATGAAGGAAAGTAAACGCTCAGAGTAGATCCAGGATACAATTTCTTTTTATTTAAAAGTTCTACGAGGCACCCATAAGATCATGAAGGCTTCCTGTATTTCATTAACATCATAATGCCACATGTATGTCAATATCTGGAATTCTAACTACCAATAATTATCTCAATGAGCTCACAATTCGAAAAAAAGAAGAAAAATTGCTTGAGGTTCTAAGACACATAAACTTTCCAATCACGTTATAATCACGTGAGTCACACTACCCTTAAACATGATTATTAATAAACGTGGGAAAATTGAACAATAATATATCAAGCTTTTGAAAAGTTAGTGAACTTAACTATCATATCCACACGGTTTATTGGATTCGTATCTTTTCGTGATTGCTAATCGGGTAAATTCATGTACATGGCAAATGATGATGCGTAAGGTTGCATTCAAATTATTTGGGCATCTGCTTTCCATGGAGAATATATTTAAGATTTTAGATAACGTAAAACAACTTTTAAACTTGAAAACAAACCTTTTTTAATATCATTTAACAAGACGAATAATACAAATGTGGTTGCAAAACCAAAATAAATATATCAACGGCTATGTAACTACTATTTACCCATATTCGACAAGTTGCAAAAGCGATCTAGTTTGAGAAGTTCAATGTTTGGAATAAGCTCTTAAACAAATGTTACATGATGTTTTAGTACTAGTAAAAAACAATATCATGAATATATAAAACTATGTCATGATACGAACTTCATTTTTTTTAAATTCGAGTTAGGATGTGCCTACTATATGCATTTCGACTTATGAAATGAATGAAAGCGTCATATGATAGGTCAACTTTAGAAATGTTTCAAGATAACCTTGCCTTGAGTAGTCGGGTTATTAGCTTTTTGAGTGATCATTGGTCAACCATAAACAAATTACCCATACACTAAGAACTTTTCAAAACTACAACTATTTATTTATCGGGATTTTATTTTTTTATTTTTATTATATATATATATATATATATATATATATATATATATATATTAACGAAAAATGTACGACTCTGCTTTAAAAGATATATGTTATCTTGATCGGGCTCATCAATCTGTTTCTCAGCCGGGACCGCATCCCCAACCCCCTCAGGAGTAAACCCATTGCTGAGAAAACCAATTGGCTCAACTCTAAACATTTTGCTCAGATAGAGACTTGAACCCATGACCTCTCTTTATTTACATATTATGAGTACATCACCTTAACCAGTTGGACTAAGGATCATTAGTATCAGGAGTTTATTACTTATTAGATCTAGGAAGAATAGGTCTAGATCATTTTGTATAGGCTTAGAACTTTAATCAATTCTTGTAATAAATGATTGTAACTGACTATTATTATGTATGCATTGTGTATATAGGTTAACCCATATGTGTTGCTTTATATGTATGATAACAGGAAAAAACAATATACTTGGTGAATTCATGTAATTGACTAATTGTAAGAAACATCTTGTAACACCCGAATATTTTCCTTGTAGCCGACGAAAGAAGAAAAAGAAATAAAGTCCAAAGTCGAGGGACCAAACTCGCCAACGAAAGAAAGACGGGTGAGTGGGAGTATTTAAGGGAGAGGGAAGCCCTTACCCTCTCCCCACACCCACATAATTCAGCAAACAAGAGAAGAGAAGAGAGAAAGGAGGAAAAAAGGAAGAAAAGTTGGTTCGGGTTGGTTCGAGTGAGCAAAACCGTCAAGAAGCGAGTCAAATCGAAGCTCTTCTCGTTGTGGTAGTTTGTGAGAGTTCTAGGACCCCTATTTTACTTATTTTCATCTGATTTCAGGCCTGGAACACATAGAAACCCGTTTTTTAAAAATGTGTGTGTTTGACCCATTTGGGTGTGATTGTGTATAGTGTGTTTAGAGTGTGATTTCGGGCTTATGCGTGCTTGAATGGTGTCATAGTATGCTTCCCTAAGGTTTAGGAGGGTTGATTTGGGCTAAGAATGATTTTGGAAGGGTTGGAGGTCGAAAGTCGCGCCTGCAGTTCGGGATGAACTGCAACCTGCGCCCAGTTAGGGCTAGGCGACTGGAGGGCCAATCGGCCGACTGAGGGACGACTGAGGTTCAATCGCATGACTGGGGGTCCAGTCGCATGACAGGTCATACGACTGAGAGCTCAGTCGCATAGGTGCTCAGTCGTGTAGGTGCTCATTCGCACGACTGAGAGCTCATTCGCATAGGTCCAATCGCATAGTGTCCAATCGCACGATTGAGGGTCCATACGCACGATTGGAGGTTCAGTCGCATGGGAGTCCATTCGCAGTGGTCTAGTCCTGGGATCTTCCATTGTATAGAACCATTGTTGCATATCCTAGGTACTGTGGCCAGGAGGGTGCGGTGCGCCGATATAGAAGGTCTATGATATAGACCTAGGTCCATTACCACGATACAGAAGGATATTGCATGTGACAATGGTACACCTAAACTCTTCCTTAGGTACTGTGACCAGGAGGTGCGATGCACCGTTATAGAAGGTCTATGATGGGCCTAGGCCCAGTACCATGATATAGAAAGGTAAGGTTTATAGGAGATGTAAAGAAAAGAGATAAAGATGAAAGAGTAAGAAAGCTAAAGACATACAGAGAATGAATGAAAGTTAAAGAATGAACGAATAAAAGTAATGTAAGGAAAGAAATGAAATGATAAAGTATGAAACGGGATCCTTGCCACTCGACCTCCGTAATCATGGATACGTGTCGTGAAGAGGGTAAAGTGTGACAAGACCCATATAGTAACAAAGATAACGTATGATGAAGATAATATTGATATTATCTATGTGTACGTATCATGTGTGATAGCATAAGAGTAATGAACGGTTTTAAATGAAAAGTAAACTATGTTTTATTATGAAACTAGAACTCACTCAGCAACACTAACTTTTTATGTGTTTCCAGTTGGCAGGTGAGTTTGCTGAGGATGGCACGAGGCGGCTACTCAGCTCTTTTGGGATGGCATTCTTTTGTTTAATGCTTTTGTATTGTAATGCAAACAAACGATATTTTTGTAATGAGTGTTGTATTACTTTGCAAAAGCATTTATATTGAAATGAAATGTATGTTTAAATGTTTCCGCTGCAACGCTTTTATGTAAGAGCATGAAAATATATTTTTATGTGCAATGAATGGCCAGCTGTGAGGTGCCCGGGAACGGGGTCTTACAAGTTGGTATTAGAGCCAAAGTTTAAGTGAAATGGGTAAATTTTCAAAATAAACCTTAACTTAAACTGAAAATGGGACGAAAAGGGAAGGGATGCCAATCTGAGTAGCTGCGTGCCATCAGGTATTTTCTTAAAGTTAACCGGTATTATGTGCGCATGTTATGCGTTTATGTGTTGCTGGTAGATTTAGATACTGATATAGTCAGGACAGGTAATGCTCGGGGTACGAAGAGTAAAGTAAGTGGTTAATCACAACTGGCCACTGTAATTAGGGACTTACTATACTTGACATAAACTAAGCTATTCCCTTTAATGACCGTGTTAGTGATTGAATCTTTCAGTGTGTGATAGAGGATGGTCGGTGGTAGATCATCCAAAGCCTCACGTGGCAGACTTGGTGCTGCATCGCGGCCCAAAAAAGGCAGACCTAGAGTTGAGAAGTTGGTTCCTGAGGGACTCGATACCCCCCATCCGGAGGGTGGTGATGAGAGTGCAAACTTGAGAGCCTCGGTGAAAGAGGTGGTGATTAAAGAAGTGCATCAGGTCATGCAGATAATCCTACCGTCTATGGTGACCGAGGTGATTAAGGCTGTGAAAGATGGAGAAAGGCAAGACAGGAACCGGTCCTCGGGAGGACGGGAACAACCGGAGACCGGGACGATTCCCTCTGATAATGAGGAGGAGGAGGAGGAGCCTGTGCAGGAGTCAGCACAAGGCTGTAATTACGGGGCTTTTCAACGATGCAAGCCCCCTACTTTTGATGGTAACGGCACGACTGCTGCTGCTCACCGATGGGTGAGAGAAATGGAGGCTATTCTGAATATCAGCGAGTGCTGGGAGGACCAAAAGGTGAAGTTTGCTGCCCATTCTTTTGTGTACTCGGCTTTATGCTGGTGGGACAATGTAATCCAAGCCGAGGGTAGCAGGGCTATTGGTAGGATGAGATGGTCAGAGCTGAAAAAGTTGGTCATTGAGGAGCTTTTTCCTCGCCGAGAGATGGATAAAGTTGAGAGGGAATTTCTGTAGCTGGAGGCGGGAACGATGACACACCAGCAGTACACCACAAAGTTCAACGAGATGGCACGTCTGGTGCCGGATCAGGTGGCACCTCTGTCACGAAAGATAAAGCGGTACATTCAGGGTTTGCCAGCGGATATTCGTAGGCATATGATCGCTGCCCGACCGAGCACGTTTAGGTCGGCAGTGGATTTGGCGGGAAGACTGTATGATGAACGAGCTATAGTGGTGGTGGCTGAAGGTAGTAGGAAGGGTGGTGGTGATAGGAACTGGAATGGGAAGAGGTTTGGTCGGGGTAATGCCTCGACGAGTAATAAGAAGGCACGGGTGGATGACCGCCGTGTAGCCACGCCGGGTACGGGACTGAAAAGGTGTGGTAAATGTGGGAGAGAGCATAGTGGGGAATGCAGACTGGGTTCGAACGCGTGCTTCAGATGTGGGAAGTCGGGGCACATAGCCAAAGACTATCGTGTGCTCCGATGCTATAACTGCGGCGTGGAGGGCCACGTGACTAAGGATTGTAAGAAGCCAAGGGCTGAGGGTTCCGGAGTGAAGAAGACGGGGAATGAAGGACCGAGGGCAAGTGCCAGGGCATTCACGATGACGCAGGAGGAGGCTAGGACGGACCCAGATGTTGTGTCCGGTATGTTTATGGTGAACCAAACTTTAGCTTCTGTGTTGTTTGATTCGGGTGCCAGTAGAAGTTTTATTTCTGCTGCTTTCTGTGTTAAGCTGCCTGTTAGTAGTAAACGTGTTGATGCGCCATTTGATGTAAAAACTGCCATAGGTAAGTCTACCAGGATTTCAGAGAGGATAGAGGGTTGTGATGTGGAGCTAGAGGGTTATAAATTCCCGGTTAGACTATTTGTGATGACTTTAGGTGGTTTCGACTTGGTACTTGGGATGGATTGGTTGGCGGACTTCAAGGCGAATATAGTGTGTCGAAAGAAGATGATTCGTTTGATAGCGCCTGACGAAAGTTCGGTAACTGTTTATGGGGATCGGGTCACGACGATCCTGAAAGTGATCTCGATGGCGGTGGAGGGAAAGTGCATGAGGCGTGGATGTAGTGCCTACTTGGCATATGTAAAGGATGTGAATTCGTCCACACCACAACTGACTGATGTACCAGTTGTGTGTGACTTTCCAGATGTGTTTCCCGAAGACTTGTCAGGAGTGCCACCTGACCGACAGATTGAGTTCCAGATTGATCTGATACCAGGTGCCCAACCCGTCGCTAAGGCACCGTATCGATTGGCTCCGACAGAGATGAAGGAGTTGATGGAGCAGTTGCAAGAGCTGCTAGATAAGGGGTTTATTAGACCGAGTATCTCACCTTGGGATGCTCCGGTCTTATTTGTGAAGAAGAAAGATGATAGTATGAGGATGTGCATAGACTACCGGGAGCTGACAAAGTTGACAGTGAAGAATCGGTATCCGTTACCGAGGATTGATGATTTGTTTGATCAGCTTCAAGGTGCCAGTTGGTTTTCGAGAATCGACCTTCGATCTGGATATTATCAGCTAAAGGTGAAAGAGCAGGATATTCCTAAAACAGCTTTTCGCACGCACTACGGTCACTACGAGTTTCTTGTCATGTCTTTTGGTTTGACCAATGCGCCAGCTGCTTTTATGGATCTGATGAATCGAGTGTGCCGGCCGATGTTGGATAAATCAGTGATTGTGTTTATTGATTATATCCTGATTTATTCAAAGAGCGAGATAGAGCATGCCGGTCATATTCGAGAGGTGTTGGAGACGTTGAGAAGGGAGAAGTTGTATGCCAAGTTCTCCAAGTGCGCGTTTTGGTTGCGTGAAGTTCAATTCCTGGGTCACGTGGTGAATCCGGAGGGGATTATGGTGGATCCGGCAAAGGTGGAAGCGGTGATGCAATAGAAGTCTCCAAAGACGCCATCCGAGATCCGTAGTTTCTTGGGTTTGGTGGGCTATTACAGAAGATTCATCCAAGACTTTTCCAAAATCGCTTCTCCACTAACCAAGTTGACCCGTAAGGATGTAAAGTTTGTATGGGGTCAAGCTCAAGAGAAGGCGTTCGAAGAATTGAAGATGAGGTTGACTCAAGCTCCTGATCTGTCGTTACCCGATGGAAGTGAAGATCTAGTGGTTTATTCTGATGCTTCCTACTCGGGGTTGGGGTGTGTGTTAATGCAAAGAGGAAAAATCATAGCCTACGCATCCCGACAGTTGAAAGTTCATGAGGTTAATTACCCTACTCATGACTTGGAGCTAGCAGCCGTGGTCTTTGCGTTAAAGATTTGGAGGCACTATCTCTACAGGACGAAGTGCACCATTTTCACTGACCACAAGAGCTTGAAGTATTTCTTCGAGCAGAAAAACCTGAACATGAGGCAGAGGCGATGGTTGGAGCTCATAAAGGATTATGATTGCAAAATCCGTTACCATCCGGGCAAAGCCAACGTGGTGGCGGATGCCCTTAGCCGGAAGGAAAGGCCCGAGCCGATTTGGGTGAAGGCGTACCAGCTGATCATGACCTCTGATGTGATGAAACAAGTCAAAGAGTTTCAAGATGAGGCCTTAAAAGAGGATCGTCTTAAATCTGAAAGAATGAGAGGTCTGGTCGCAGAGTTGGGTGAAAACACATTTGGTGTTAGAACCCAGTTTGGACGAATGTGGGTTCCACGTTTTGGGGGTCTACGGGGGAAGATTATGGATGAATCTCATAAGACTCGATACTATATTCATCCCGGTGCTAAAAAGATGTACCAAGACATGAAGAAAGATTATTGGTGGTCGGGTATGAAGCGTGACGTGGTGGAGTATGTGAGTAGGTAAAGGCCGAGCATCAAAAGCCGTATGGAAAGATCCAACCTTTGGATATACCGGAATGGAAGTGGGATCACATCACCATGGATTTTATCACGAAGCTGCCGCGTACTCCGAAAGGGTATGATGCTATATGGGTGATTGTTGACCGCTTGACGAAGAGTGCCCACTTCCTACCGATGCGCGAGACATATTCATCCGAGAGGTTGGTGGATTATTTTATTAAGGAAATTGTAGCTCGTCATGGTGTGCCGTTGTCTATTGTGTCTGATCGTGACACCCGGTTCACATCCAAATTCTGGAAGAAATTCCACGACGCCATGGGGACGAGGTTACATATTAGCACGGCTTATCATCCCCAAACTGATGGTCAGTCGGAAAAGACCATTCAGACATTGGAGAACATGCTTCGGGCATGTGTTATTGATTTTGGGGGAAGTTGGGACGACCACTTACCATTAGCTGAATTCTCATACAATAACAGCTATCATGCCAGCATTGGTATGCCACCTTATGAGATGCTATACGGTAGGAGATGCAAGACACCCGTTTGTTGGGGTGATATTGGTCATAAAGAGTTAGAGAGCGTCGAGGTGATTGAGGCTACGACTGAGAAGCTCGAAAGGATCAAGGCCTTTATGAAAGCAGCCAAGGATAGACAGAATTCATATGCCGATAAGAGACGTAGACTAATTGAGTTCCAGGTGGGTGATAGGGTTATGTTAAAAATCTCACCCTGGAAGGGTATCATTCAATTCCGAAAGCGGGTAAGTTGAGCCCAAGATATATAGGCCCTTTCTGAATCATTGCTCGAGTAGGGTGCTGTTTGTTTTTTCTGCAGGAAAACGTCTGAAGTCTGCGGACCACATCTGCAGACATCTGCAACAGAAGAGGTGGACCAAATGTCTGCAGTCTGCAAGAAAAAGACTGTTTGTTTTTTTAACATCTGTAGAATGCTGAAATATTATGTAATTAAACTAAACCTTTTTTAAACTTTAATCACAAACAAACCATAAACCAAATCACCAACCAAACAAACCAAATCACTCACCATACAAATTAAAATCACTAATCATACAAACTAATATAAAAAACGCAGTCATTGCAGCCCTTGCACTAAGCACTTTAGTGCAGTCCCAAACAAACCAAAATCAGCCGGTAAATACACATCAAGCAACCCCTTATCCTCATCAAAACATCATCAAAACCATCATCAAAATAGCAATGAAATAGAAGCTATTTAAGGTGCAAAATAGCAGCTAAAAGGCGGCGTTTCAGCACCAATTTAAACAACAATTTTGTTGTGTTTCAACAGCTAAATCAGCAACGAAATAGCAGCTATTTAAGGTACAAAACAGCAGTTAAAAGGCTGTGTTTCAGCACCAATTTAAACAACATTTTTGCTATGTTTCAGCAGCGAAATCAGCAATGAAATAACAGCCATTTAAGGTGCAAAACATCATCTAAAAGGCTACATTTCAGCACAAATTTAAACAACATTTTTGCTGTGTTTCAGCAGCAAAATCAGCAACCAAATAGCAGCTCGAACCGCAGCTAAACAGAACAATTTAGCAGCTTAAATGGCAGCATAAGAAGTTCCATTTCAGCAGAATTTTAACAACAAATCAACATCCACAGCTGACTTGTTGTTTCTGTGCACAGCAGAACTTCTTGAATCCACAGTGGATTCACAATCCAAAACACTTTCAGCACAGAAAAAGAAAAAACATGTATTGTTGACTCACTTGCAGCTTCTTTATTGCAAAGATGCATTGTTCACAATCCCAGCTTCTTTATGTCTTAACCAACTAAAAAATTAAGGAAGCTTTAATTTAGGAAGCTTGTGGGTTCATTCGAGGAAATGGATAGATTCTTATCCATCACCCTGTTACTCGAAGAAGCCAACGATCCAACTGCAGTAACACCAGCAAAATTCGGAGGGCGGCGGAAGAGGGCGGGCGATGCAGGGCGGGCGACGCAGGGCGGCAGGCGGGCGCAGGGATGGTGAGCGCGACGGAGGGGAGGGCGGTAGAGGGGAGGGCGCACGGCGGAGGGGGAGGGCGGTAGGGTGGAGGTCGGCCGGTGGTGAGAGGAGAGGTGTGGAAGAGTTGCATACAAGTGAAGGTGGGTTTCAGGGAGAAGAGGTTTGATAGAAATGTCTTCAGGCGTGAAGACACTAGTCCATGTCTGCACCAAGAAGATCTCGCGCAGACGTTTTTAATGAAACGTCTTCCAAAAAACAAACAGTCTGCGAACTCAAAACCTCTTCCCGCGTCTGCATGCGCGCAGATGAAGAGGTGGGGAAGAGGTTTTTTAAAAAACAAACGCCACCTAGGAGAGGTGGCCTATAGATTGGAGTTACCAGATGAGTTAAGTGGAATTCACCCGACCTTCCACGTATCTCATCTAAGGAAGTGTTTGACAGATGAAGATATGATTGTTCCATTGGAGGATATCGAAGTAGATGAACGACTCAATTATGTGGAGCAACCAGTGGCAATTATCGATCGAAAAGAGAAGAGGCTGAGAAATAAAGTGGTTCCTCTTGTGCGAATACAGTGGAAGCACAGGAAGGGATCCGAGTCAACGTGGAGACCGAAGAGATGAGACAGCATTATCCACGTTTGTTCGAGTAATAAAAGGTTTCAGGGACGAAACCTATATAAGGGAGGTGGACTTGTAACACCCGAATATTTTCCTTGTAGCCGACGAAAGAAGAAAAAGAAATAAAGTCCAAAGTCGAGGGACCAAACTTGCCAATGAAGAAAGACGGGTGAGTGGGAGTATTTAAGGGAGAGGGCAGCCCTTGCCCACTCCCCACACAACAAACAAGAGAAGAGAAGAGAGAAAGGAGGAAAAGAGGAAGAAAGTTGGTTCGAGTTGGTTCGAGTGAGCAAAACCGCCGAGAAGCGAGTCAAATCGAAGCTTTTCTCGTTGTGGTAGTTTGTGTGAGTTCTAGGACCCTATTTTACTTATTTTCATCCGATTTTGGGGCTGGAACACATAGAAACCCATTTTTTGAAAATGTGCGTGTTTGACCCATTTAGGTGTGATTGTGTATAGTGTGTTTAGAGTGTGATTTCGGGCTTGTGCGTGCTTGAATGGTGTCATAGTATGCTTCCCTAAGGTTTAGAAGGGTTGATTTGGGCTTAGAATGAGTTTGGAAGGGTTTGGAGGTCGAAGGTCGCGGCTGCAGTTCGGGATGAACTGCAGTCTGCGCCCAGTTAGGGCTAGGCGACTGGAGGGCCAATCGGCCGACTGAGGGACGACTGAGGTTCAATCGCACGACTGAGGTTCAATCGCACGACTGGGGGTCCAGTCGCATGATAGGTCATACGACTGAGAGCTCAGTCGCATAAGTGCTCAGTCGCGTAGGTGCTTATTCGCACGACTGAGAGCTCATTCGCATATGTCCAATCGCATAGTGTCCAATCGCACGATTGAGGGTCCATTCGCACGATTAGAGGTTCAGTCGCATGGGAGTCCATTCGCAGTGGCCTAGTCGCATGATGTTCAGTCGCATGGAGGCCATGCGACTGAAGGGTGCCCAATCGCCCAAATAGTGCTGTTGTGTACAAGATAGGCATAGTTTAATTACTGACTCTCGGGGAAAAGAGCAGTGGTAAGCAATGATGTGATAGTTCCCGTAAGTACATGTAAGATGGCCGTCGAGGCTTAGAAGTTATGTTGGGCACGATGATGATAGTGTTGCATGTTATGCACGATATAAGTTATGTTAAGTATGAAGTTGCCCTGATAGATGGTGATGATCGATGACCGGTAAATGTCGATGTTCCTTGTTTTCGATACGTGTTTATCTTTTCATGGCTTTACGTGTTATGATTAATAAATGTAATAAAAGTATTATGTAACATAAAGTGAAAGATAATAAAAGAGGAACATGATGAAAGAATGCATGCATTAATAATGAATGAGAGTAATAAAGTCTTGCAAGCAAATATAGGAGGTGGAGCAACCTTGTTGTTGCAACAGACTCGAAATGGAATCCCTGTCTTGCGACCTCAGTAATCGTGGTTGTGTGCTACGCGGAGGGTAAAATCCTGACCCTGGGATCTTCCATTGTATAGAACCATTGTTGCATATCCTAGGTACTGTGGCCAGGAGGGTGCGGTGCGCCGATATAGAAGGTCTATGATATAGACCTAGGTCCAGTACCACGATACAGAAGGATATTGCATGTGACAATGGTACACCTAAACTCTGCCTTAGGTACTGTGACCAGGAGGTGCGATGCACCGTTATAGAAGGTCTATGATGGGCCTAGGCCCAGTACCATGATATAGAAAGGTAAGGTTTATAGGAGATGTAAAGAAAAGAGATAAAGATGAAAGAGTAAGAAAGCTAAAGACATACAGAGAATGAATGAAAGTTAAAGAATGAACGAATAAAAGTAATGTAAGGAAAGAAATGAAATGATAAAGTATGAAACGGGATCCTTGCCACTCGACCTCTGTAATCATGGCTACTTGCCGTGAAGAGGGTAAAGTGTAACAAGACCCATATAGTAACAAAGATAACGAATGATGAAGATAATATTGATATTATCTATGTGTACGTATCATGTGTGATAGCATAAGAGTAATGAACGGTTTTAAGTGAAAAGTAAAGTATGTTTTATTATGAAACTAGAACTCACTCAGCAACGTTGACTTTTTATGTGTTTCCAGTTGGCAGGTGAGTTTGCTGAGGATGACACGAGGCGGCTACTCAGCTCATTTGGGATGACATTCTTTTGTTTAATGCTTTTGTATTGTAATGCAAACAAACGATATTTTTGTAATGAGTGTTGTATTACTTTGCAAAAGCATTTATATTGAAATGAAATGTATGTTTAAATGTTTCCGCTGCAACGCTTTTATGTAAGAGGATGAAAATATATTTTTATGTGCGATGAATGGCCAGCTGTGAGGTGCCCGGGAACGGGGCCTTACACATCTACAGATGAATAACTCTGCTAATCCGTAGATATGTTTCTTACAAGTTTATTGTTGTCTACGGATGAACATCAGCACTAAGGATTACAAGATGGAAGTAAAGATTCCTACGGAAGTACAAGCTCCTCTGGAAGAATAAGGGTTCCTGCGGAAGATAATGTTCCTACGGAAGATAAGAACACTTGTATGATTTCAACAAGTCAAGTCAACAAGTCAATAACAAATCCCAAGAGATCTGGTATTTCCTTAACTGACTCGAAGTGTCTATAAATATGAGTGCTAGGTATCACATCAAGGAGAACACAATAAGCAATATTATGGCTGTCGCATATCACATCACCATTCAACCCTAGCCGCCGTCACATCATCAACATCAATACGTTCAAGAATCTTTGTTCATAGCAGTTATAATTATTCTTTTATAATCATTAGTGAATATTAATGAAATACATTTGAATTAATTACTGTGTGCGTATTTACTTTGTTTTCATAATTGTGTTCATCACAACGACATTCAATATTTGATATTCATTATCAATTAAAAACAATTAAACAACAGTTAATGATTTTTCTGCATTCATTAATTCGTCATCGTTTTAATACTGATAATTCCTGAATTATGATCCTTGGATTCATTCATAAACTAATTTTTATGTCTTACAAATTACCTGGTTATGAATCTAAAACATGATTGCGAAAATGATAATACCAACGAAAGAGAAGTATGTAAATGTCATAGATAAATGCATCTCATTATTACTCGTATTGCAACACTGAATTGATGCCTCAATGCTGTCGATAGCAAAACTTATGATTTGAGTTTGCATAATAGAAGACGCCTATTTTTGTAAAAAATAAAAATAAAAAACAAAACTTATTATTTGAGTCAAGTAGGAACTCAACTAGAATCCTCATGCTTAATTTATATAATAACTTGAGAAATGAAATTAGTAAATGAGCTTTTTTATTCATCGAGCCCCGGGATATTTTAAAACTTTTAATATTTTGGATTGCTGGAAAGAAACGAATCTTAGTTTCTAATTCTAGTTGTTATGGTCAGTGATTTCCTGATCGTCCAAACTCCTATGCTAGCTTTGGAATCGACTTCTTTATAACTGACATGGTTTTATCTATACGAAGAATAAGAATCACTCTTGTGACAATAAAGACGTGCATTTGTTTGAAAAACTACTTACACGAAAATGAAAAAATAACATACTATAAGTCTCTAAGGTGAAGTTCAAGTTCAATAACAACTACATGATGCATAAGGTTGCACAAGAAAAGACCTTTCCCACATTTCGATGAAGAGCTCACTTTCAATGAAGTCGTACACATCAACAATGGTCATGGCGAGGATTAAACGAGTAACAATGATGACAATTAAACACCAAAAAATATAATGTATGCACAATTTCTCTGTTTCTTTTAACTAATTTAGTATTGTTGTAATTTCTAAAATTGATAAGTAAATGAATGACGAACTTAATTTTGCTTAGGGGCTGTTTGAAATGGCTGACCCGGCTTCTGACCACTGACTGGCTGACCGCATCGTTTGTTGTTGACCGCATCGTCTGACCCGGCCTATTCATCTGACCGAGTCTGTTTTGTTGGCATCGCTGACCCAATCACCCACTGCTCCTCTTTCTACTCTTTAGCCTCTCTTGTTGAAGAAACAACCCACAACCCACCCCCAACCCACCCACAACCCACCGGAGACACCCCCACCGGAGACACCCCACCGGCGACACCCCCCTCGGCGACACCCCCTGTCGAAAGACGAGTCAACACCGGCGGCTGAGAGGTAAAAGTGATCGGCGCCGAGTGTACGGTTCCAAAAGGGGTAAGTGATGCGAATGTTTCTGATGAATCGAGCGAGATTGCGAGTGGAGATGGATGAGGGGAATGGGAGGAAGAAGAGGTGTGCTTTGCTGGGTCTTGTGTGACGAAGGGGCTGTGGAGATGGATGAGGGGAATGATCGGACCCAGTAACAAGTTGAGATTTGTTTTATAGCACATTTACCTTTGAGATTTGTTTTGGTGCTTGATATTTTGTTAGATGATTAGGTTTTGATGATTGGGTTTTGATGTTTAATTTTGTTGGTTTGGTCTATTTTTATTGATTACACAACAGTAGTTAAATTCAAACTTGTCAGAACAACGAGCAATATGATTATTTTTTCATTCAGCAGAGTCAGTCAGATACATAATCAAACAGTCAAGTTTCAGTCAGATGCAGACTCAGTCAGAACTTCTTACTGGGTCAGCTTCTGACTCAGTCAGAACTTCTTACTGGGTCAGCTTCTGACTCAGTCAGATCTTACTCAGTCAACACAATCAAACAACCCCTTACTTTATATATATAGTTTATATCTTATTTTTTATAATTATTATTTTACTCCAAACCTGTTTCAGAACCAATTCCAGTGCAAACAGGTTCAACATAAACCAACTTAACCTCGGCTTGAGTTTTACTTTGCTGATCACAACCTGAATCAGTTTAGGGAAACCTAATTTATGCATCTTTATCCTTAAGTATCATGAGCTGAAATGATAAATACATAATTAAATAAACCACGTCTCCTAATAAAAAATAAGAATTTTGATCTGAAACAATGATTTCAAACAACCATAGGGGTGAAAACATATTTATCTCTAAAATTAATGTAATGATAAGAGCATTCACAACCCATGCTCTATAATCATGTGAGTGTGTTTGGTATATTATATGGAATGATTTTGAGTGGTTGTGAGTGAAGGAGAGGGAAAATGTTATTGTGGATTGGTATATTTGAAGAATCACTGTACAATCCTTATAAATTTTTTAATATTTTTGAAAGTGGTTGTGAGTGAAGGAGAGAGAAAAGGTAATGAAAAAGGTATAAAAATATATTATTTAATTGAAAGGAGAGAGAAGAAGTAGTGATTTTTAGTGTAATTATATGGATAAAGATAAGGAATGGACTGTGAATGCTCTAAGTTAACGCACATCCCTTACATGAATAGTTGGTGTTATGTTATGGTAAACTATTGATTTTTTTTAATAAGAATTTTTACTTTTTAAATAGCACCTAATGTTCCTCTTAAAGAATTTAAACCTACATTAGTTTTGTTGGGGTTAATAATCAATGCCACCGTACTATTAGATCATTATCAACAAACTATCAATCTACTTAGATTATATAAAAAGAGAATTTTGAAAATATTATTTTACCAATATTTTTCCTTATAATCCCCTTTTAACTCTAGACTATAAGGTTATCACCAAGCATCTCCCAATATAAGTTGCATTGCCTCTCTTAGAGCATTCACATCACATTCCTTATCTTTATCTATATAATTACACTAAAAATCATAACTTCTTCTCTCTTCTTTCAATTAAATAATATATTTTTATACCTTTTTGTGAATCCAAGGATCGCAATACAGGAATTATCAGTATTAAAATAAATCAATTTAATGATCGCGGAATTATCACTAATTGACGTTTAATTGTTTATAATGATCAATGATGAACACAACCACAGAAACACAATAAACACGAAATCTATAATAATTCAAATGTATTTCATTAACTATAATGTAATGATTACAAAAGAATAATGAATAACTATGAACAATCGAATTCTGTGAATCGAATGATGTTTGATGTTGATGTGACGGCTGCTAGGGTTGCACAATGAACTCTTGATCGCCGTAATATTGATTGATTGTGTTCTCTGAGATGTGAAACCTACGACTCATATTTATAGATGATTTGAGTCGGTTAAGGAAACACCGGATCTCTCGGGATTTGTTATTGATTGTGTTGACTTGTTTGACTTCTTGGTATTTGCAATCGCACAAGTATAATGTTCTTCCGTAGCATTCTTCTCGTCCGCAGAATACTTGTTCTTCCGTAGATGACTTAGTCTTCCGTAGCAAAGTTGTTCTTCCGTAGGAAATTCTTCTTCCGTAGGAATCTTCACTTCATGGTACTTGATCATCCGCAGTAACATGTACTTGGTCATTTGGTCTTGTAAGAAACATATCTACGGATTAACAAAATTGTTCATCCGTAGATGTTTTCTACACTTGGTCAATTTCAGTGAATCCATCCAAGTATATTGTTTATCCTGTCAAGTCACAAATCAACACACATACATATATGGGGTTAACCTATAGATTCAAATCACATATATATATATTTTGACTGTTACAAATGTTAATTACAAGACTTGATTTTCAAGTACTAAGCCTATACAAAATTGATCTAGCCCTATACAATCTAGACCTAACAATACTCCCCCTTAGGCTTAGCTCCTTGTAATCAGTCCTTCAAAATAGCAAGCTCCTTAACTCTTGCTATCATTTTGTTGTAGAAGTAAGATACAACAGTTTTCTGATCATCGTACTTGTACTTGATCTGCATCCTGCTGATCTTCTTCAATGTGTCATAGCTCAGACCCAAAACATCTTCTTCCGTAGTGAGTGTTTCCACTACACTATCATTATGTACAATCTCTAATTCATCTTCTTCTGAGATTCTGAGCTCAGACACTTCAGCTATGGTTGTCCCCTTCAGTAGCCCAGCCTCATGTCTTCTTCTCTTGTGTGCCTTTGCATGCAGTTTATCAATAACTTGTATCATGTGCACGTACAGGCAGAGATCATTCTGGGCTTTTTCATCTGTTAGTTTTGGGAAGAATTTATCATGAAGATATGAAGTGTAGCTGGGATGCAACATCTTTAGCTCCATTGGATCAATAATTCTTATTTTGTCTCCCTTCTTCCCTTCAACATTTCTCAGCAACACCATCTCTTTATTCTTTTCAACGTATCCCCATTCTGAGATAGGACACGTGAATTGATTTCCAGTGATGCTTTTGATGGTGTGTGAGCTTCTAGTACATCCCACTCTCTTTAGCAGATCATCATCTACAAGGGATGAGACTTCAGCTGTTTTTCTTTTCTGAGTTTGTATCATTCTTTTGTGCTCCTTATCATTTCTCTTTGCTTGCATGAGCACATCATCAGTAAAACTGGTCTTCATACCATTTACAGCTGCTGAGAAGTCTCTCCCCCTGAGATGGATTGGGTAGTTGAACATTGGGATGCTCTGTAGATCCCTCATATCTTGCTCCGGAAGGCTGAGCATGTCTTCCACATCATGGAAGTATTGAATCCTTCCAGATGTCCTCTTGATTATTGCACAATCCCAGTCTGGATCATATTTCCAGGCCATAATCCTGTTGTCCTCCACAGAACTGGGAGTTGTGATATGATCATACAACTGTACGAGAGTTGATTTCTTCTCGGTGATCTCTCGAACAGTTGTTCCCAGAGGCCATACTTTTCCGGGGATCACTGCCCTTGGCTCTCTGATGAGTTTTTCCTTTTCCTTGTGCTGATCTTTTGATTCAACAGTTACTGGATCAGCAGCAAGTTTGCTTTGTTCTTTTGGATGTGGAGCAGTGGTTCTGAACTTAACTCCCGTTTCCAGTTCCACTTTCATCACATGCTCCATCATCCTCCGCAGCTCACCAGTAGTTTTACCTTTAAGTTCATGCGGCTTGTAATTGTGACCCTGTAACCAGCAAGTCATATTGTACTTTGAAAGTTTTGTTGTGTCATAGTGGCCCAGGTCCTTCCTTATCTTCTCCAATGATTGAAAGTTATAAAGGCTTCATAATCACAATTAGGGATTATGAACCTTGCAAGCTCAAATTCTTTCAATGCATTGGTCATTTCTGATGTATTCATCCTCTCAACCATGTCATACGGAAAACCATGGTTGATGAGGGTCATGGACATGCTTGAATCAGGCCTCTCTTCCATGATATCAGCGGTTGTCAGAAGGTCATCGGCCTTTCCACCCTTATCATCAGTGGGGGACTCCATCCTTGTTAGCTCCTCCCACTCTTTATCACTTTCTTCTTCTCCGGAGGATACCTTAACAGCAGACACTTCTACTGAAGGTGTAGGTGCAGGAGATGGGAGTTTTGATTTCTTTGGAGAGCTTTCATCTTCTTGTTTCTTTTGTGTGGCTCCAAAATATTTTCTTTTTCGGGTGTATGAAATCAGTGGCTTAGTAGCTCTACCCGACTGTTTTGATGGTTCAGCACTTGAGTACACTTTTGTTTTCAGATCTGATAGTTTTCTTTTCAGGCTTTCTATCTCCAGATCCTTTTGCTTTATTTGCTCATCCTTTTCATTTTGCTCTTGTTTTAAAGTAGCCTCCAACTCCCGTTTTGTTTGGAACAATGCATCTATAATTTCATTGTTGCATTGTGCATCTTCTCTCAGTCTTTTTAGACTTGCCTCCTTCTTCATCAGTTCTTCATCCTTTTCTTGAATCACACCATACAGCTCCAGAATTCTTTGTTTTCGCTTATTGGATTTAAGTACCAACTTGTTGTACTTAGCAACCAAAAAGCTTTTGCTCACAGGAATGTCACTGTCACTTAAGTCATCTTCATGGTAAGCAGTGACATCCTGAGCAGATTCTTGAACTTCCCCATGTTCATCAGCATGTTGTTCATCTTCCAATGAAGGTATTGGCTAGGTGTGTGCTGATGAAGGATGTTCTTCTGTGTGGGTTGGTGAGAAAGGAACAGTGCTGGCTTCAGACAATATTTCAGTGTCTCCTGAGTGTACAGAGTGTACAGACTCAGTTGCCTCAAAAGGTTCAGTCCCAGCACTTTCCGGTGATTGATGTTTAGGAGATTCTGGTGGTGGTTGTACGGGGGATTGAATTTGTTGTGGAGAGAATGGTTGAGTGTGATGAGATGAAGACTGAGATGATGATGATGATTGTTGTTGTGTAGGAGATGCTGGCTGAGTATCTTTGGTGGATGATGATGATATTGGTACAGGTGATTGATGGTGGTGAATTGGGGAGATTGGTTGGGTGTTTAGGCTTGCTGGTGATAGTGGTTGTTGAAAGGGTGATTGGCTGGGTGATTGATGTTGTAGTGGTGGTGTTTGGAGTGGTGATTGTTGTTGGTGTTGTGGTGTTTGGTGTGGAGAGTGAGAGGATTGTGCAGAATCAGCAGATGATTCTGCGTCATCTGCCCATGCTAACTCTTGTGGCAGGTCTGCTTGAGGGTCTATAACATGTGCGAACATTGGCATATCCGGACCCTCATACTTTCCACTCAGTTTATTCAACACTGATTTGCTCAGATGTGCTTGAACAAACACATCTCCAACTCTGTTCAACCCTGGAAGTTCTGAGTTGATTATCAGTTGTAGGAATCTCGGGAACATATACATCTTGTCATTCTTTTGCAATTTGACTTGTTCACTCATGCAGTTAAAGATGTATTTGGCGTAGTTGTAAGTTCTCCCCTCGAACACCCCAATGATTCCTGATGATATATGCCGAGAGAATCTGTCTAGCCCAGACTTCCTGTTCGACATGCATTTCAGGTAGGTGTGACACAAGAATCTGTACGGTTTGCACAGCCTACCCTTCTTGATTTCTCCTTTCTCATAATCACCATCGTACCCCATGAGATTGAATACCTTTTCTATGTATTCATTCTCGAATACATCTGGGTGCCCTATTTCTCTATCTCCCAGTTCCAGACATCTTCTTATGGTGCTTTCAGTGATTCGAAGACGCCGATTCAGAATCTCAGACACGATCACCTCCTCATCGTCTTGTTCTTCCACTCGTGCTGAGTTCCAGAATCCGATAATGTGCGCCTGATGGATCACAGGCTCAGCCGTCAAGGCGTAGAAGAGCCTGGATCGTCGGAGATATCTGATAATATCTCGACATCCTTCCGCTGCTGGATCATCAGCGTTCAAGAACGCGCACACATTATGCTCTTTAGCAAATCTATTTGCCATCTGCAAAGAAAATCAAGTTAGAAACCATGCATTTGAATCGTTTGAATGTCAATGACCGATTAAACAGTTCCGTATTGATGTTTAAGACATGATTTACCTTTGCAGTATCAGTAATCGGTTACTGGATAATGTTGATTTTTTTTTGCAATTTTGAAAAAGAGGGAAAATGGGCGAATTTCTAGGTTAATCTGAAAAAGTGCTCTGTAAAAGTTATAAATGAATTTCAAGAGTCAGAAACCTTATTTATAGTCGAACATAATTAACATCTTTTATTAATTATGTTGGGCTCACATTATGTTGGGCCCACTTTCATTTATTCCTATGTTGGGCCCACTTCCATTTATTCCTTTCCGTATCCCAAGTGTTTAGTATGCATTATTTCTTCCGCAGAACATCTGCGGAACCTTGACATCTGCGGATGTCAACATCTGCGGAACCTTAACTTCTGCGGATGTCAACATCTGCGGATCCTTACATCGGATGTAAAAGTTCAAATAATGCATTTGTTTTGTTTTGCTGCTGAATCAGAAATCACATAATACTTCTACGGATGAGAGGTATTACTGTGACTTCTGCGGATGCAGAAATGTCACTGTTTCTTCTACGGATGAGAAGTATTACTGAAACTTCTGCGGAACTTAAAGTTTGAAAACTTTAAATGTATGATATCTACAGAGTAGAATCAAATGTTGATGTTGGACATTGTTGACTTTATTTGCATGGCAATTAAGTACAGGGAAGCAAGTTTCCTGTATCCTGCATTCAAGTTAGTGCTCAAGTTCCAATTCCTTCAAAGTAATTTAAATCAATTATCAGCTTTGTATTGTTTTTCATGCATGAACTACTCCCCCTAAATTTGTGATTAATGTGAATCTGTTGCATTCATCATAAATTTAAGTTGTGAACAGGCATGACAGGCATATGACATTCTGAATGAGAGAAAGTCAGTTGAGATAACAATTAAACATCTGTCAAACAGGTATATGCATGCATAGAGGGATCATACTATAAATTGGCTTCTGCTGATGTTGATTAGTTGATTCAACACATATCTGATTGCAAGTATATAGATCCACTGAAATTCAAACATGAGTGTTGTATCAACTAGGCATGCAATTTATCATGTTGTGAAGTTTGTTAATCAGTAGCAATCATGAGTCCCACATTCAATTATCAGTAGAGTATGTCTTCCGTAGGTGAGGCAAATCACTACATTCCACACTTAATGACTATGTACATTAAATTATAAGTTCTATCTTGAGACAATTTTCAGTCTCATGAATGTTTTGATGTTATAGCTCGTTGACTTGATGGTCAATGGATCACAAGTGATTCCTTTTTAGAGCTGAAATATGATCTTCATAGTCACCAGGTCTTTACTTTCGTAAAACAGAGGTGAACTTTTACCCAGGTCTTTGTTTACACAAAACAGAGGGAGAATGAAGATCACACTTATTAATCACATTCCCAGGTCTTTGTTCACACAAAACAGAGGGAATATGACCTTGCAAAGATAGAATATTATAAAGTATTTTACATAGTGTGCTTGTGTAAGTGATTTTATCACATCAGGAGAGAACAAACCTTCCTGATTCTCAAATGGAATCCTCACAGACGGTTACCTCATGCTTTTAGTTTGGCATGCTCTTAGCTTTGTTTCCACTCAAGTTGAACCTACTCACATATCAGTATGATATAAGTCAGATTGAGTTTTTGTTTAATAGCCAAGTATAGTCTACTATCATTTCCCATATATAATGCATGTATAGATGTTCTAACAGACACATAAGTTATCCTTAACTATTACTCTGCACAAAGTCAATCATATGCTTTTGTTGATTTATTCTAAGTTAATCATCCCTAAAGATTCTATCAGAAACTTGAATCTAACAGAATCAAATGCTTTAGTAAACAAATCAGCAAGCTGATTGGTTGTGTCTACTTTGACTAACTTGATTAGACCTTTTTCAGAACAATCTCTCAGAAAATGGTATCTAATTTCAATGTGTTTAGTTTTACTATGTTGAACTGGGTTAGCAGTTATAAACATAGCAGCTGAATTATCAATATGAATTGGTGTATGAAGGAAATTGTAACCATAATCAAGTAATTGGTTTTGCAACCAAAGTACTTGAGAGCAACCTGCTGAAGCAGCTATGTACTCTGCTTCAGCTGTGGATACAGATACATTTGTTTGCTTCTTGCACTGCCATGAAACAAGTCTTGGTCCTAAAAATTGACATCCACCAGTTGTGGATTTTCTGTTGTTGTTGCACCCTCCATAGTCACTATCTGAATAGGAGTAAAGGCTAAAGTCTCCATCTTTGGGATACCAAAGTCCCAATGCAGGTTTGCCTTTCAGATATCTGAAAATTCTCTTTACAGCATTCAAATGTGACTCCTTTGGGTCTGATTGATACCTGGCACAAACACAAACAGCAAACATTATGTCAGGTCTACTGGCAGTTAGATACATTAAAGAACCGATCATAGATCTGTACAATCTTTGATCTACGGATTTGCCAGCAGGGTCAGGCACAATCTTGTCTATTGTTGAGGCTGGTGTCTTGCAGGAAGTGAAATCAGCAAGATTGTACTTCTTCAAAATTTGATGAATGTACTTCTCTTGATTAATGAAAATGCCATCTGGTTTCTGATGAACTTGTAAGCCAAGGAAGAAAGTCAATTCTCCCATGGAGCTCATCTGAAATTCAGATTTCATTAAGTCTTCAAAGCTTTGACACAGCTTCTTGTTGGTTGACCCAAATATGATGTCATCAACATATATTTGAACCACCAAAAGATCTTGATGTTCTTGTTTGAGGAAGAGTGTCTGATCAATAGTTCCTCTCTTGTAGCCATTCTTCAGCAGGAATGATGATAGAGTGTCATACCACTTTCTGGGTGCTTGATGAAGACCATACAAAGCTTTATCAAGCTTGTATACTCTATGTGGATAATCAGGGTCTTCAAAACCAGGGGGTTGAGCCACATAGACTTCTTCATCAATTTTCCCATAAAGGAAAGCACACTTCACATCCATCTGATAGACTGTGAACCTCTTGAATGCTGCATAAGCGAGGAAGACTCGTATAGCTTCAATCCTTGCAACGGGTGCAAAGACTTCATCATAGTCTATGCCCTCTTCCTGAGTATATCCTTGAGCAATAAGTCTTGCCT
Source organism: Flaveria linearis (assembly GCA_024085815.1). NCBI lineage: Eukaryota > Viridiplantae > Streptophyta > Magnoliopsida > Asterales > Asteraceae > Flaveria > Flaveria linearis. The sequence continues at coordinate 67,074,462 of CM044007.1, read as the reverse complement.
TGTTTCTCACTATGATACCTCTTTCATCCAGCTTGTTCTTGAAAAGCCATCTTGTGCCAATTGGATGTTGACCTGTAGGCAAATCTACAAGAGTCCACACTTTCTGTTTTCTGAATTGTTGTAGCTCTTCTTGCATAGCCTCAATCCAGCTGTTGTCTTTTAATGCAGCTGTAATGTTTGCAGGAACTGTTTGGGATAAAAAGCAGGTGAACAAACAAATGTTTGCCACACCTCCTTTGCTCCTTGTGGTTCTGGCATGCAAGTCCCCAATGATATTGTCTGTTGGGTGAGACTTGTGTACTCTGCTTGTTGAGACAGCATCGACGTGAACTGTGGAGTCTAAGGTAGTGAAATCCATTGAAGCAGATGGTGTCAGCTGAGATATTGAGTCGATGAAATAATCAAAAGACTCATGATCGTTCGGATCAGCTTGTGTTTGATTGGCTGCTTTGTCTTCTTCCACAGGAAGTTCTACGGAAGCAGGAGTTTGTTCTTCCGCAGGAGGTTCTACGGAAGCAGCATTTTGTACTTCCGTAGGAGATGCATCACCATCTACGGATGAACAATGTTTGTCAGCTGGCAATGGTTGTTGAATGACTTCCTCTCCATCTCTAGCATTGGTAGTTGCACCAGTATTTATATCTGCGGATGAGGGAACATCTACGGATGAATTCACATGTGCTGGGGATGAAGAGTTTGCTTCTCCGGAAGTAGCTTCATGCTGCTGACTTGATCTTTGCTGTGGTCCAGATGACACTTGTGCTCTTGGTGGGTCAGATGTTAAAGGCACTTCATTCACACTTGGGGGCACAAAGGGATAACATGTATCCGCAGCACCTGCGTTGATCAAATAACCAGTGTTAAATGATTCAGTTAATGCATCTATATCAAATAACCAAGATGATCCTTTTACATTGGTAGTAAACATGGATTCATCAAAAGAAACATTGGGAGTCTCTTCAACTATGTTATGTTCTGGAATGTACACCCTATATGATTTAGAAGTGGATGAATATCCAACAAAGAAACCATCATAGGCTTTTTCAGAAAATTTTCCCAATTGTTCTTTAGTATTTAAAACAGACACATGACACCCAAAAGCTCTAAGATATCCTATAAAAGGTTTTCTTTTAAATAAGAGTTCGTAAGGTGTTTTATTATGTTCTTGGACTATCAAAGTTCTGTTTTGAACATTGCAAGCTGTATTCACAGCTTCTGCCCAGAATGTAATGGGCAGCTGAGAATCAGCTAGCATTGTTCTGGCTGCTTCTATCAGTGTTCTATTTCTCCTTTCAGCCACTCCATTTTGTTGTGGAGTTCTTGGGGCACTGAATTGTCTAGCTATTCCTTTAGTCCTGCAAAAAGAATTCAAATCAGCATTAACAAATTCAGTTCCATTGTCACTCCTAAAAATTTTAACTTTTAAATCAAGTTGATTCTCAATCTTGATCACAAAGTCCATTAATGTTTCAGATGTTTCACTCTTATGTTTTAAGAAAAAGACCCATGTAAATCTAGTGAAATCATCAACTATCACCAAACAATATTGCCTTTTTCCAATGCTTAGCACATTGGTTGGACCAAAGAGATCCATGTGAAGCAATTTGAGTGGTGTAGTGTTGGTGTTGATTGTTTTGGATTTATGAGACACTCTGTGTTGTTTTCCTTTATACATGAAGAACAGTGATTAGAACAATGAAATTCTTTGTTTGGTAATCCAATGACTAAGTCATTTTTCACCAATTTATTCATGTTCTTCATGTTGGAATGCACAAGTCTTCTATGCCACAATTGAGATTCATCTTCGGACGATTTGGACAGCAGGCATGTCTCATGTTGTGTGAGTGTTGTGTTGTTCATATCCAAGATATATGTGTTGCCTTTTCTTGATGCTTTAAGAAGTATCCAGTCTTCTGGAACTGTAAAACCTGGCTTAAGAATGTAACAGTTAGTGTTATCAAATAGTGTTAAATAATTTTGATCACAAATTTGGGAAACACTAAGTAAATTATACTGCAAATTTTCACAGTAATTTACTTTTTCAAATGTTAAAACACCGTTAGTTACCATTCCCTCACCAACAATTTTACCTCCCTTCTTATCCCCACCAAATGCCACATAAGAAGCATGTTTATGTTTGAAATCATGGAGAAGTGCACAGTTGCCTGTCATATGTCTGGAACAACCACTGTCAACATACCACTTGTTGTCAGCTCTCCTTGATTGTTCCTGCACAAAAAAAAATTAGTTAGTCTTGACAACCCAAGGCTTAATTGTCTTGGGTTTGCCAGTTGTGTCAACAATAGTTACTCCTTCATGAATTAATCTTGAAGTTTCACTATTAGTTGTTTCTTTTTGATCTGATGGTGGTGAGGATGATTCTGTTGAAGATGATTCAGGTTTCTGATTATCTTCATGCTTATCCGAGTCATTCTTCAACTTGGCTTGTTTTGGTTGGTATCTTAACTTTGAAGAGGATCCTGTAGACTTGAAAGTTTCTTCATCTTTCTGCTTTGATTGAGACACAGGAGTTCCTTTAGCAAAGTTATCAAAGAAGCCATCCGCTGCTTCACTTTGTTTATCTGTCAAATCCACCTTTTTGTGAGGTGTCTTAGACTGTATTGGTGCTTTCTTCTTCAAACTTTTGTCCGTAGCAGAGGGTCTTTTCTTTGACTTTTGTTGTTCTTTCTGAATCTTTGTCTCTTTGTCACTTTCTGAGGCTTGAGAATCTGATTCAGATGATGTATCTTGTGACTTCTTTTTGCTCTTTTTCTTGTTCTTCTTATTAAAATAACATTCCTGAGTGGAATGGTTATTTTTGTCACAAATGGCACAATGTTTGTTGAAGAAGCAATCATCAGTCATGTGATTGTTCATGTTGCAAATGGAACAGTAGCTACTGAAATAGCATTCATCAGTGTTGTGATTCTTCATATCACACCATTTGCAATATTTCTCAGAAGTGTCTTCGGATTCAGCCTTCTTTTTGTTGGTTTTGTTCTCACTTGCTGAAACATCAGATGATTTCTTCTTGTTTTTGATTTGTGCTTCATTAGCTGTTGTTTCTTTGTCTTTAGCTCCTTTTGTTGCTTGATATTGACCTTTTTCTGAGCATGTTTATTTGTTTCTCTTGATACCTTGTCTGCAGAATCAGATTCTTTCTTCCGTGGCTTGTCTGCGGATTCAGTAATTTTTGCCTTCCGCAGATGATCTACGGACTTGACAGTTTTTGCTTTCCGCAGATGTTCTACGGAATCTTCAGTTGGTGCTTTCTTAGGATTCTTGTTTGATTGTTTCTTACCTTTATCTGTTGACAAAGGTACTTTTGTGCTTGATCCGCAGCTATCAACTTTGTGAAGATGCAGTTCTTGTAATCCTTCATTAAGTTCAGCAATCCTCTTGCAAATGATCTTCAGCATATTCCGTTGCTTTGGCGGGTACTGCAACTTTGATTCTTCAAGGACTCGCGGAAGACCAGTTTCAACTTGAACATTCTTACCAATGTTCAGTTGATCAGTATCATGTTCATCAGAATCATCCAGGTCATCATAGTTATCAAAATCTGATGCATTATGTTTAAGTGATTCTGATTCAGTAGATTCAGTTTCACTCATCTCAGTTTTATTGTTATTTATTTGACTATCTTTTATGTCAATTTTGGTGCTTTGCACAAAATGATTTGACAAATTGTTAGTCATTGTTTCAGGTAATGGTGTGTAGTTATCATTAATAGGTGGTGCAACAGCATTATAACCCAATCCACACCTGTTCTTTGATTCAATATGAGAATTTAGCAACTTCTCATATTGCTGAGATGATAGTTGAAACTTCTGAAGTTTCACTTCAGTGGATGCATGATCAGCCATGGATTTTGTTAAGGAAATGGTGAGATGCTCAACTTGGGCTTTTAGGCTGTAGTTTTCAGAAACATATTTTTCTAAATCTTTTTGTAAAGAGTTTATTTTGATTTGATATAGTTTTTGTTCTCTTAAGTGTGATTCATTTAAAACCATAGTTTCTTTTACTTTGTCAGCCAATTGTTGAGCATGGACTCTATATCTCTCAACTTCCTCAACACATGTTAATGAACATAACCTGTCTTTTACCTCTCTGGCCATAGGAGGAACTTTGTTTCCATATGTGCCATCAGTGCTTGATTCTCCTCGATCACTTCCTTCTCATACAGGCTCCAGTCACATGTTCCATCCTGAAGTATGATCAGACCTGTCTCCTTAGAGTTGCTTGGTCCTGCTGATGTATTTGTGGCTGGTGGGGATGTGAGCTGAGGTTGTCTATGCAGAGATCTTTGAGAGGTTGGCTGCTGATTCTGATAGTGTTGTTGTTGATGATGTTGTTGTTGCTGCTGCTGATGCTGTGGAGTTGATTGTTGATTGCATTCTCTAGAAAAATGACCATAGAGATTGCACTTGTAACATCTGACCTTAGACTTATCAACTCCAATCTTCGATGTTTTGCTTGCTGCTGCCAGATTTTTATTTCGTCGAAGATATTGCTTGGCTCTGTAAGCAATCATCGCCATCTGCCATTGTAGATCCATCTCTTCTACAACATCAGGAGGGAGTTCCTCCAAATCTTGCTGGCAGATGTTTGCTGCTGTAAGGGAACTTCCAAGATAAGCTTGAAAGCTAGAACTAAAAGCTGCAAAGGCTGCTTTTTGTTCTTCAGAATCCAATATCACAGTTATTGGTTCTGAGTTTGCTGTTGCTGATGATTCTCTTTTCTCTGAAGATTTAGCCTTTTCCTTTTGAGTTTTGCTTTGAGATGATTTCTTAGTGGGTTTGGATGCATAGAAACTTACTTCCTCTTCATCATCACTCAAAGCACAAGAGTTATCATCTTCATTATTAGAGATAAATGCACTTCCAGCATTCTTTGTTTCCTTGAAGTGATAAGGTGAGACATGAGTTCTCACACTCTTGTTTCTTGATTGTTCATCCAGTTCAAGTGCTTCAACTTTAGCAACCAAAGTATCTAGACCAGTTGTCTTGAGATCTATGGTGTTCTTGAACATAGAGACTGTTTGCTTCCAACTTTCAGGTAAAGTGTGGAGCATCTTCTTGTTCAGTTCCTCAGTAGTATATTTTAACTCCAAGATGTTCATCTCAGTAACGAGTTGCATGAATCTATGGAGTTGCTGAGGAATTGACTCACCCTCAATATGATGAAAAGTTTCATATTGTGATCTAAGGGTGTCTTTCCTTATGCTTCTGATCTCGTCACTCCCTTCACATAGAGTGTGAAGTATCTTCCACAGGGAATTGGCTGTTTTATAGTTCTCGCACCTGATCAAGATTTCTTCAGGCAAAGCCATACTAAGCAAGCTGTATGCTTTAATATCGACTTTGACCTTCTTGACATCATCAGGTGGCAAGTCCTTAGTGCTGATAGGCTGATTTTTGTCATTATAATCCGGTCCAAGAGTGGGTGGAATATAAGGACCTTGTGTGATGGACTCCCACAAGTCAGAATCTGTATAGTTCACATGATTCCTGAACTTGATCTTCCAGGATTTAAAATCAGCTTTTGTTTCTAACTTTGGTGGTTGATAAGATCCTCCTCCAAAAGTACTCATGTTTAAAGTAAACGAATGAATAAAACTTAAACACGAAAAATTGACAGATCTATCAAAGACCCAGATCTATTCTTCAATTGATTTGAATATAGATCTAAATCAAACAAGCAATGCGAGAGTGCTTGCTGAAAAATCAGTCGTTGATTGAATTGTTTGAAAATCAATTAAACAATTTTAATACTGATAGATCAATTGATCTAAATCAATGAGCACCAATGGCTCTGATACCACCTGTGAATCCAAGGATCGCAATACAGGAATTATCAGTATTAAAATAAATCAATTTAATGATCGCGGAATTATCACTAATTGACGTTTAATTGTTTATAATGATCAATGATGAACACAACCACAGAAACACAATAAACACGAAATCTATAATAATTCAAATGTATTTCATTAACTATAATGTAATGATTACAAAAGAATAATGAATAACTATGAACAATCGAATTCTGTGAATCGAATGATGTTTGATGTTGATGTGACGGCTGCTAGGGTTGCACAATGAACTCTTGATCGCCGTAATATTGATTGATTGTGTTCTCTGAGATGTGAAACCTACGACTCATATTTATAGATGATTTGAGTCGGTTAAGGAAACACGGATCTCTCGGGATTGTTATTGATTGTGTTGACTTGTTTGACTTCTTGGTATTTGCAATGGCACAAGTATAATGTTCTTCCGTAGCATTCTTCTCGTCCGCAGAATACTTGTTCTTCCGTAGATGACTTAGTCTTCCGTAGCAAAGTTGTTCTTCCGTAGGAAATTCTTCTTCCGTAGGAATCTTCACTTCATGGTACTTGATCATCCGCAGTAACATGTACTTGGTCATTTGGTCTTGTAAGAAACATATCTACGGATTAACAAAATTGTTCATCCGTAGATGTTTCCTACACTTGGTCAATTTCAGTGAATCCATCCAAGTATATTGTTTATCCTGTCAAGTCACAAATCAACACACATACATATATGGGGTTAACCTATAGATTCAAATCACATATATATATATTTTGACTGTTACAAATGTTAATTACAAGACTTGATTTTCAAGTACTAAGCCTATACAAAATTGATCTAGCCCTATACAATCTAGACCTAACACTTTTTCATTATCTTTTCTATCTCCTTCACTCACAACCACTTTAAAAAATATTAAAAAATCTATAAGGGTTGAACAGTGAATACTTAAATTTACAGATAAACAGTAATATTTTCTCTCTCCTCCACTCACAACCACTCAAAACTATCCCATATAATTTAAGGACTCACACTCACATAATTATAAGGCACGGGTTGTGAATGCTCTTACACCTCATATCAAAGTCAACCTCATCCCTAGATTTTTAATTGTATATCAACTTCAAAAAGTCCAACGACTCTACATTAGAGGCTTCTGATTTATTCGTCTAGAAACGACTCTATTCGTCTGGAAACGACTCTATTTGTCTTTTTGAACTTTTTTTCAACAAAAAAAACTATAGAGGTGGAGCGATCGTGACAGAAGGTATCAGAAAGGCGTCGCCACCCGTGTTCAATAAAGTATGTGTAAGAAAAAGAGAGACGACTCCACCCTTCTTGAACGCGTGTTACATCATGAACAGGTTAATCATCAAGCAGTGACAAACCTATAAATTTTTTTTCATGGGTGTCAAAATTTTTCGGTCTTTGTATATCCATCAAGAATGACTTGCTATCGGGTCGGGTCCGGTCCATTAATTTTTCTTCCGTATGTCATTCGGGTCGACAACCTGTTGCATTAGATTGAGTCGTCACCAAAATATAATTTAAGTTTTTTAGTTTCGACCATAACTTATATAGTTATTATTTGATTCACTTAGCTTAAAATCAAAACGAGATAGTTATACGTGAAATGAGAATTTTATGTAGCTATGATATAATGTTTTTTATTAAACGTAGATAACTTTTTTCATAATCCTTTTTAATAATCAGGATAATAAAATGAGTTACATGTTAATTTGAAATTGTTAAGAAAATTAATTGCCCAAAATTGACAAAATACTTGATGTTTGATTATTGTTTTGTTAAAATAACTTTCTCAAAATTCATCATAGATATTTCAAAAATGACTAAGAAATTTGGTTGGGGTTAGGTAAGCATTATTTATCTAAAGCTAGACCGTTAAAGTTACTCTTGTGAGTTGATCTAAAAAAATTACCCTCTTTAAAAATTTTAAAATATATAACGTAACTAAATCAACTAATAGATAAGTATATATAAAAGAAAATAGTAATAAAACAATCACACCGAATAATTATTACAAATAGTAACTTGCGTTGTCATCTCATTTTTCCTAGCACACTTCAACCATGTCTTTAACGATAACAAGACTAATAAATAATTAAAATCATAAGACACTTTACCTCATCTTCTTCACTTTTATTTTTTTTTATTTCTTATAACCTGCCACTCAAAATCATAAAAATGTTTATTTTTATCTTAGCTTTATACTTCATTAGTTAATGATAGTTTCATGGGGGTCGGTGTATAATATCTTGACTTTCGCTCGAGTCTTGATCACGTATAGCATCGTACACAAAAAAATTCATGAACATAGGATGACATACATTCGCAGCCTTTATAGTAGTATAAACCGGATAGTGAATGGGTCCGGACCATCATAATTCGTGTTAAAACGAACCCGGTCCAGTTAACCTCCATCGTTCTAAACAGAAACCCTCCATAAACCCTACACCAAAATCAACCACCAACGAAACCACAACCACCACAATCCACCGGAGCCCCATGGAAGAACCCACCGACACCACCACCACCTCCTTCACCGGCGACTCCGACATCTGCCACCAACTCCTCCACCGCTACGGCAACTCCGCCGCCCCCCAGCACCGCCACCTCTGCGCCACCGCCGCCGCCACCCGCTCCATCATCCAATCGGAGTCACTACCTCTCTCCCCCCTCTCATACTTCGCCGCCACCATCGACGCTCTCTCCGACACCTCAACAACAACAACTCATGACGTTGACGCAGTGTCTGCGCTATCGTCGTTTTTGTCGATGGTGTTGCCTCTGGTCCCCGAGAAGTCTATTGCGACGGATAAGGCGGTGGAGGCGGTGGCTATTGTGGTGCGGATGGTGGAGAATGAATGTGAGGGTTTGCCGGTGTCGACTGTGAGGGCGTTGGTTAAGTGTTTGGGGGTGTTGGTGGAGTTTTGTGATTTGGAGGATTGGGGATCGTTGGAGTTAGGGTTTCGGATGCTTGTGAAGTACTCGATTGATAAGCGTCCGAAGGTATGTGTTAATTTGTGCAAATGCGAACGATAATCAATGGACAATGGTTATAGTAGTATCTTGCTTATTGTTTACCGTAGAATTAATAAAGGGGAAGAATGATAATGGACTTTTGAGCGATGGTTGAATAATTTGACGTCTATTTGTTGTTCTGGCGTAATGTATGACGGTGGGCATGCTTGTGATAATCGCGGGTAATCGGGATTACTCGGAATTAGTAAGATTTATATGTGAATTTTCAAACTTATATGCACATGTACTAAGTTCTTTTGAATGCGGTATATAATTTTTCAATTTGACCAATTTTGGCCGAAATTTCAACTAAATTTGACTGCCTATCGATTTTAAGGCCGATCAGGTGAAATCACAGTGGTCACCCTGAGATTATCGTTTAATCACCGATTGATCCCGATTTTAACGACATTGATATTGGGTTTAATGGCAAAGACATTGGAGTTAGCGGTGATGCTCCCGTTGAATCAAGGGTTCGAGGCTGGTGTGTGACGGATTGGTGTAAAGTGACTGTGTGTAGATTAATGAGTAGATTTAGAGTGTGTGAGTTTGCCGTTCCAAAAAAGAAAAAAAGATGTGTAGTTGCAAATAAATAAATGTCTACTTGGTGTTGGTGCATAATCAAAGCAAGAGGTATTTCAGACTCGAGGTTTTGACTGATGCTCAGTAACACATAATTGGATGTTAGGTTGATGGTTATTCTTTTTAGATGACATTGTGATTTGCTTCATTTTCTACATGATACAGGTTAGAAAATGTGCTCAAGATTGTGTTGTGAAGCTCTTCAAGACTTTTAAATCTCATATTGTTCTAAAAAAGGCAAGCAAGGTGGTGTTAACCTCGTTGAAAACTTATATGTCGTTGGCAGTTGAAACAGCTGCCTCAAGATCTGTGGATGGATGCAAAGATGATAACTTATCAAAAGGTGAACACCTGGATGTTCTTCATATGTTAAACCTGTTGAAATTTTTGGTCCCTTGTTTGCCAAGCAAAGTCATATCAGAAGTTGTTATAGAATTACAAAAGGCTATCACTGCCAGGTTCTCAGCATTAACAAGGCATGTTTTTGATGTTATGGGGGAGATATTCAGATACTTGGAAGCTGGATCTACTATTCTGAATACCGACAAAATTGTCGCAACACTTGCATCATATATATCTGAGAGACAGAACCCAGTAGACACTCTTTTTTCTGCAGCAGCCCTACTTGATACCTTCCTTACCAAATTTCAACTTGGAGACCGAACCAAATGGAAAGATCATTATTCTTTAATCATTAAGTCTATAGCAGGTAGATATATGTCCTTGCTTGATGTTGTTATATTTCATGATCAGCTAATTAATGATGGGAGCAATGAAATGTCAGCTTTCTAAATATTAACATGGAATAGTGTGCTATGAACTTGTAAAGCTGGTCAATCAAGATGCAAGAAACATCAGTATAGATGCAAAATGAAATCTGGATACAGTATATTACCTTTGGCAAAATAATGAAGTTTAGAAGTAATAACCATGGAAGAGTTAACAGACATATACTTTGATACTTTCTCTCTTATTGTTGAGAAGTTTGACTTCCATTTTTCTAGTGTTGTGAAGTGATGCATTATATGTTATAGAAACACTTTTTGTTGGAAACATCAGATGTCTTTGTGGATATGATAGTTGTGATTATTTTCAGTACTTTATTAACTTTATACTTGTACTTTTAGGTCTCCTGACATCTGAGTCCACTGCTACGAAGGCTTCAAATATGTTAAAAGAAATGGTTAACCATCATATTGATGTAGAGGTCCTTTCGAGTTCGAAGAAAATGGTTACAGATGAGAATAACGTTGAATCCAAGGAATCAAGAATAGTGAAATCTTTATGCAATGCACTTCTTAAAGTTGCTAGTACCCAAAAAGGAGTTCCAAATGAGCATATTTTGGCAGTCATCTCTGTTTTATTTCTCAAACTAGGTATGCTCACTTACTAATTTACTACTTATTGTGCTCAAGCAAACTCTGCTCATGCTTATTGCAAATGATACCCCCTAATAAAAATCTAGTGACAATGGCCATTGTATTGTATATATTTACTATGCTTTTTTAGTATGATAATATTTCTCTTTTTTCGTCAGTGCGTATGTTGCATGTATTATTGTTGTTTCTATAAGCACTTAATACACATTTCTGGTTTTTTTGTGATTTTCAGGGAAGAGTTCTCATATCTACATGGGGAGTATACTTCTTAAGCTTGCTGCTTTTATGACAGCTGCATCTGGAAATACTTCTGATGTAAAGCATGTAAGTTCTTATTTTTTTGTATTTGTTTTCATTTATACACATACGAGCGCGCGCACACACATGTTACTTGATGATTTAGATTGGAAAAATAGTTCTTTGTGAAGCTATAGGCTTCAAGGTTATTTATGTATTAACTAGTAATGTGTGTATTGTTTAGATGCCATTTGATGAAGATAGTGTTATGTTTTAATTGATATTTCAGCTTCAGGATTGTATGGGGTCTGCTGTTGTTGCTATGGGGCCAGAGAAACTACTTGATGTATTACCTATCTCCCTTGATGCCAATGATCAAACCTGCTCAAATATATGGTTGATACCTATTTTGAAGGAGTATGTTTCTGGTTCATCATTGGGATTCTTTATAGAGAATATAGTGCCTCTAGCTGAATCATTTCAAGAGGAATCTCATAAAGGTACCTCCTCAAATGTAGACTAGTTTTGTATTTGCTGTTGCATGGTTTTTAACATATTGCTTTGGGGAAAGAAAATCTTTCCAGGGAAAGGAACATCTTTGCAGGGAATATAACTTCATTATGGAATAAATTTGTCTTTTTGCCAGTTAAAAATTCAGTAATTGGAGAAGAAATGCAGGCATATGCTGGTGGTTGTTGGGGATTATTGCCGGCATTTTGTCGCTATCCTAATGACACACACAAAAAATTTAGATCTTTGGCGAATCTTCTTATTCCATGCATCAGAAAGGATGCATTTATGCTTGTGGATATTGCCAATGCCATACAGGTAATGTCTCATATATTATGTTGTATATTTTTTTTTCATCTTGACAAGTTTTGGTTTCATATGCATGCTTGTGTTGTATATAGCTTCTTGTGAAGCAAAACAGGAGATTCCTTGGTGCTCATCAAGGTGATGATGAGGCCTCAAAGTTTCCAAAAATGAGTTACTCAAAAAAAGCTGCTACCAAAAACATCAAGGTCTTGGCATCTTGTTCAGAGGAGTTGCTCAAGGCTTTTACCAAAGTGTTTTTCAAAGTATCGACTAAGAAACGTGTTTTTGTAAAGGTTATGATCCTTTTCTCTTTTCTTTATTGTCACTTCATAACTTTTTATTTATTTTCGTTCTCCATCTTTCTCTGTTTTTGCTCAAGGCTTTTACCAAAGTGTTTTTCAAAGTACCGACTAAGAAATGTGTTTTTGTAAAGGTTATGATCCTTTTCTCTTTTCTTTATTGTCACTTCATAACTTTTTATTTATTTTCGTTCTCTATCTTTCTCTGTTTTTTTTCCCAATTTGCTTAATTTAGGAGTTTATACGAGTGTACTTAATCATCATTATAAACTGCTACTTCATTGGTGCATATATTTGTCTTCCTTTTTAAGTGCATTTGGCATGTGTTATATGCATAGAAAAACATCAATGCCCTCTATCCGTGTTGAGTTCCTATATTGGTTGATTTAGGGGGTGTAGTTCTTTTAGGTTGTGCACCATGCAACCTTGACTATATCTTAGAATACTTTACTACTAATTCAAGAGGATACATGTATGGGAACATGGAGGAAGTTTTGGTTAAAAAAATTTCAGTTTGGAAACTTTGAAATAATGGCTAGAAAAAGAATAACTTCAGTTTTATGAGTGTGAGGACGAACAACACAAGAAGACATCCTTAAGATTCCTTATGTGATGATATGTACCAACTTGGATGCTCCTAAGTAAAAGTATACACATGAATCATGATTAGACTTGGGTGGTTGGTATTTATTGTAAGATTCATTAATTAATGTCATTACCCTATTGGTTTGGTTTTAGATTTGTGTATTATATACGTGAATAAATACATCTAGGTGTGTGTTTGTATATGTACACACATACACAGGTTTATGTTATGTTTGACAGACTGCGTGCGTTTTATATCATAAATAGAAGACGTTAATTACAAAAATATAGATTGTTATTAGGATCATCTTATCTAGTCTTTTTTGTAGGTGTTTTTTAGTTTCTTTCATTAGGCCTTATGTTGTGTATAAGTTCAGATGATCGCCTTATGCTTGACAATGTTCATTCATGATAATTTTTTCTAAAAAATTCAATGTTGTAAAAATCGCTAGGCGCTAGTCGGGCGGCGAGGTGGGGACTAGGGATTAATCGGTTTGGAATTTTTATATATAATTATCAGTTTTATATATATAAATACACATTTTTATATGTAATTTTCATAAATATGTTTAGTTTTATATATATATAAACAAATTTGGCCGGAATTTCAAAATTTTCGCCGGAATTTTTGAACTTCGCCGGAATCTCGCCGGATTCTGCAAAAATGCAGAATAGAGGCCGATTAACATCCGACTAGGCCCGATTAGGGCCGAGTTTTTCCCGATTTGGACCAATTTTACCGACTACCGATTAATGTTGCCGATTAGGGGAAATCCAATCGGTGAGCCACCGATTGCCGACTAGTCGGCGATTAATCGGCCGACTAGTCCGATTTTTACAACACTGAAAAAATTTACTAGTATTTGCTGCAAATCTTGTGTGCCACTGTCTTCATTTTACCACATTCTGTGATATAAATTCAAAACCCATCAACTATTCGCTACATAGTAATATAGATGTCAGGCCTTTGGGTCCCAATTGTTGTCCTCTTGTAGTATCAGTGGAACTGTAATATCTATTGTTGTTTTTTGATTCGATTGCAACAAAACGTAAATTGTGCATCCATTATGACAAAATCCTAGTTTTGGTTTAAGGCTTTTGTTAAACGTTGAAGACTGTGTAATACCACCTAATATCAATTTCTGATGCGAATTCTTGATACTAATTTGATTCTTCCTCGGACCTTGTCATCTTCTTCTTCATCTGATCCACAATAGGAAATTTGAGGATGGGCACCATCAAGGACGGTTATATTGGGGAATGTTGGTCTAATCTTGAATAATTGATATAATAATTTCCAAAAATAAAGAAACCAAAAAGTCAGCAAATTAAAGCATATATTAAGCAGTGCTTGATTTATGGCTTTATGCAATCAGTCATAATTATTTTTTCTAAATTAGAAGTTGTTTTCTCTCTTTAAATAGATAGGTAGAATAAGTTGCAAATTGTACCAATTTCCTTTACTTTGAATAATAGAAAAGAGTCTGGGAGTTCCCCTAAACTTGTGGCTATTCTTGTTTTCTGATCCAATTATCTAACAATTGGTATCAGAGCCACAAGATTCAGTGTCTGTAGAAGAGAAGGAAGAACCTGCTGATTTTCAAGAATCTCAGAAGAGGAAGAAGCCTGTTGTCTGATTATCGTAGAAGGAAGAAACATTGGAAAGGATGACCAACGATCAGAAGTTGTTGAAGAAAGTCTGCTGAAAAGTGACCAATATCTGATCACAAGTACCGTAACCATTTTGGTGCGAGGAAGTTGCTGAAAGATTATCGATGGCAGGAGGGAATGAAGGGAATGCGATGGTACCGGCTGCAAAAGAGACAAGCAACGTCTCTTTGCAGTGTCCTAAACTCACGGCGACCAACTACACGGTGTGGTCGATTATGATGAAGACAATTCTTGCTGCTAATGGCTTGAAAGACACCATTACAGCAGATACAACAGAGGAGAAGAAGAAGTACACTGCTTTGGCGTTGATTTTTCAATCAATACCGGAGGAAATCCTTCTTCAAGTTGCTAAATACACTGAACCAAAGGACGTATGGGAGGCGTTGCGAGTTCGGTACTTGGGGGCTGAACGGGTCCAGAAAGCGCGGGTACAAACAGTGAACTCGAAGCTTTAAAGATGGATGAGACAGAGACTATAGATAATTTTGTTGCCAAGTTGGGGGGGTGTACAATCTAAATACAAGAGTTTAGGAGCATCGCTTGAAGATGAGATTTTAGTAAGAAAGTTTCTAAATTCTATGCCTGATAAGTATCTGCCTATTGTATCCTCTATTGAGCAATTTGCTGAAATCGAGAAAATGTCAATCGAAGAGGTAGTTGGGCGGTGAAGGCATATGAAGAAAGGAACAAGTTCAAGGGTGTGAGTGGAGATTCATCTCAAGGGAAACTATTACTCACCCAATCTGATGGCCATAGAAATCAAAGAATTGATAACTATCGAGGTCGAGGTAGAGGAAGGCTTAATGGAAGAGGAAGATGGAATAGAAATTCCTGGAACAATGATAGAGAACCTGGTCAAGAAGGACAGATTGAAGACAAATAAAGAATTGTGATGAACAGTATGAAAGATATGAAAGACAAGACAGGAGGAAGAGCTTGAGGTGCTACAATTGTGATAAAATTGGGCATTACTCAAGTGAATGTAGAGCTCCAAGAAAAGGGAATGAAGAAGCAAACCTAGCAAGGCATGAAGATCATGATGATGATCAAATCTTACTAATGGCAACTTGTTCGTTGAAGAAGGTAATTATGGAAGAGAACAGAGTCTTTCCTGCTGTGTACAAGAAAGACATGTGTGATGATGGAACATGGTTCTTGGATAATGGAGCAAGTAACCACATGACCGGTCATAGGAGTTATTTCTCTAAACTGGATGAAAAGGTAACCGGTCAAGTAAAATTTGGAGATGGCTCTACAGTTGAAATAAAAGGAAAAGGATGTGTAACAGTGCAGTGCAAGAACGGTGAGAAAAGGGTATTTTGCTGATGTGTTTTATATACCTGAATTGCATAATAATATTCTAAGTTTAGGGCAATTGGATGAGAAGGGGTGCAAAATAACTTTGGGAGATGGAATCCTGAAGTTATATGATCGAATAGGAAGTTTGCTGATGAAAATTCAAAGAAGTCAGAACAGATTGTACAAGGTAAACCTTCAAGTATGTTTTTATAACTCTAAGAACCTCGAAGATGAAAAAGGAAAAGCAATTAAGTTTTATGAGCAACAGCAAAGGCTAGGATTGAATGTGAAGAGTACTCAAGCTACTGAATTTGCAAGTTTAGTAATGAATGAAAAACTAGATGTGAAGGCCAGCAATCAATCATATGTTGAAAGCTTAATTCAATTTGGGACAGTTCCAGCAGCCTAGATTAGTAGCCCAAAACAATGTGTGAAAAGCCCAGCAAATTTGGTTGAAAAACCAGTCCAAGAAGTAAAATCCAGCTCATCCTATGGGTTAAAATCTGAAAGTGTTGATGAGGAAAAGAAAGAACTTTTGGAAGAACATAGATTTAAAAAGTTGGCTAGCATGGAGGTCAATATATCGCCTGTTGTGACAAGCGGTAAAGAAGAGATAATGATGGAGCATGTCTTGTTTGAAGAAAGTATTCAATGGGAGAAAGTGAAGATAAGCAAAGCAACAAAACAAAACATGGATGGGTTGAAAGCAGAATTTGCAGATCCTATTAAACAAGTTTGTTATGGTCAGTTGAAGAGGATGAATAAAGGCAAAATGATGAAGAGCCCCAACTCAAGATTAGGGGGTGAATGTTGGTCTAATCTTGAATAATTGATATAATAATTTCCAAAAATAAAGAAACCAAAAAGTCAGCAAATTAAAGCATATATTAAGCAGTGCTTGATTTATGCAATCAGTCATAATTATTTTTTCTAAATTAGAAGTTGTTTTCTCTCTTTAAATAGATAGGTAGAATAAGTTGCAAATTGTACCAATTTCCTTTACTTTGAATAATAGAAAAGAGTCTGGGAGTTCCCCTAAACTTGTGGCTATTCTTGTTTTCTGATCCAATTATCTAACAGGGAAGTGGGAGTAAGGGTGTGAAGTTTTGACCTGAAGCGAACCTAACCCGAAATTCACGGTTTTGGGTGTAGCCTATATGGGTTTGTGCAAGCACACACACATTTAGTTAGATGGGTCGTGTTCATGTCAACCTGATGGGTGCACGGGTTCCGTTTGTTACAATTTTTGTGTTTTGATGTAATAAATCAGATTATGTAGCTACTTTGTATGCCAAAATTTAAAGGTTCAAATACAAACTGGCATAGTTTAAGCATAATTGCTTTAAAAAATATATGTGAATCTGTAGATTTAAATTAGTAAAATGCAACAAAAAACTTTTCGGTTCGTGTCAACCTGTAGTGTTCAGGACTTCGGATACGTCTGAAATGATTTTTGGGTTTGTGTAAATTTTTTGGGTTCGTGTTGGGTTTGACCACTAACCCGCGAACACGATCTGTTTAAAAGCTCTAAGTGGGAGAAGGTTGTGAGATATGCAGTGGTTTAATTGGCGTTTAAGTGGAGAGAATCCAGCGGGTGGGAGCCATCATACCGATCTTATTATTGTATACTGATTTTTATAGTTCAAACCTGCCCAAGACTTCAATCTTTTTATTTATCGCTGCGAATACTTTTCTATAATTTACTTTCCATCACCAACCTATCATAGATTAAGTGAAAGTATGATGTTGTCCAAGGAGGATTAGTAAGTGCGAATTCTATAGACAGATGCAACCAAAAGTGGGGCGTGTTGTCTTTTTTGCAACTCCTCATTGTTTGAAAATGTTCTAAAGAGGCTAAAGACGTTGAAAGCGGCTAAATGTTGAAGGAAAAAGAGGTAAAAAACAATAATCGTCTAACGAGTCACGGAGAAATTTCTTCAAGAATGGCTGCCAGATCCTGGAAAGGAGAATTTGTTACTAATAAACTGTACTCTATAATTTTAGTTAGTGCTATTTTTACTTAAACAAGGGTGCCAAAAATCGGTGAAGCTTGGTTTTTGAAAAAAATGTGATGGAAACGTGGGTTGTACTGAAAGCTGTACATGATTAATGAAATCATGGATTTGGTGAAGTGGCTGCTTGTAATGTGTTCATGTGCAGGCAATTCTACCACAAGACCTGAGCGTTTTCTGTTATCTTTTTGGGTAGGGAGTGGAGACATTAGTATGTAATACACCACTTTTAGGACCTTAATGTTTTGTTCTAAATATGTAATACCTTTTGTTTTTGCACAAACAAATAAACAAACATACCCAGTATATCCCACTCAAAAGCAGGGTCTGGGAGGGGTAGATGGTGGCGAGTCTTTCCTCTATCTTGAGTGATAGAGAGACACTTCCAAAGAGACCCCCGACTCGAGTATAATAGCAAGCAGATTATATTGTTTGGAAGTTCTAGTGAAGTGTGAAACTTACTGCCAAATGTTTCTAATTGTTTTCACTCATTGCTTTCTCACTTCATAATTTCAATTCCAGGATACCATTGGATGCTTGACGCTACTAACATATCCTGTGACAATAAAAAAGATCTTCATTTCTTCACTTAAAAGATTGGAGCGGAATGTTTCTATAGATAAAGTAAATGCAAAAAGGTATATATTTAGTTTGCATTACTTGTTGCTCCTCTTTCATCATTCTTGGATCTAATTGTCTAGGAAGTTCTCTTAGCTGGCTAGGCACCCCAGGGTTTAAACAATTTTACTCATTTTTTTAGTTAGGCATTAAGGGGATAAGTATTGATTCTTGAAGATCTTTTTCTTTTGTAGGGGTTGTGTCACTAAGTGTATGCAAGCTCTTTCTATCATTAAGTTTTCTTGATGGCATGGAACTGTTTGACAAATTTGTATAAACTTACATCTTCATTTGCTCATTATGATGGTTTAAATGTGAAAATGTTCCAATCAAATAGAGCCCCCTTATTGCTGTCAGCCGTGCTAAAAAGTTTTTGCTCTACAATGGGTATTGCTTGCAAAAGCACACTTGTTATAAGTTGGTGGTGATGGGTGATGCCATGTATTAAACAATGAAATATTTATTCATTTTGCCCTTGTACAGGTGCCAGATCCTTGAGCTAGCATCATGTGTTGTTGGAGCAGCTAGCTTGGATTTAATTGATATTATATACAACTTTGTCAACCAGAGTTTGAAGGTGTGCTAATGCTCAGTATTCTGCAACTTTTCATCGATTCTTTTTTTGTTCTTTCATTTATAGTCCATATTTCAGTTTACAATGCAAATTCTGTATTTCTATTATGGTGTAGGAAGAGGATGAAAACATCCAAAGGGAAGCATATGCTGCACTTTACAAAATTTTGGAGGTGAGCAAGCAACTGGCCGCAGTTTTAATTCTTAAATAGTATTAAGGAGATCTGTCTCATTTTTTTTGTTTTAATTGTTTAGGAATCTTCTGAGTTCCGCTCTTCAAAATTTGAGGAACTTATGGATTTAATACTTGGTTTGAAATCCCCTGATAATGTTACTTCACTTAGATGGCGGTTTTCGTGCTTCAGAAACTTAATAATTCACTCAATTGAGGTTATATTTTCCTCCCTTCTTTTTTTTCTTACGTGTGCTCTGAAATATCATTTATATTACATTGATGTTATATGACCTAAATACTAAATAAGACTTCGAACCATATCCACTTGTGATTGCTTGTGACTTAGAGTTAACCTGTTTTAAACAAGTTGTTTGCCTGTATTTCATCTTAACAAAACATTATAGTTTCATCCTAAGTTTCCCCGAAGCAGCTGTTAATGATGGTTGATTTTGGCTTTTATCAAATACTTTACATGGCTCATTTGTTTTGTATAAGCTATTCTACTCTGACCCTTAATTTGTGTTGTTTGTAGCTATCATATTTTTGATCATCTAAACTTCTAACAGTCAGTCTCTTTCCGTATGTCTTATGAATTAATCATTTATGTTTTCCCTTAAAATTTAAATTTACCAATGCACATTCAATAACGAAAGTTGTTAATCGGACATAAATGTTAGGAGGACAACGAAGAAGAATGTAGTGAGTATTAGTCCGTCTATCTTGATAGTATGCCACAATAGGGGTACTACTTTATGTTTTTATCTAAGAAGTCATGTAAGGCATGATTGGATATGCGATAATATTTTTCTATGTACAATTATGCCAATGAGGTGAATGGCTTAATCATGCAGGTACATGCTTGGTTTGAGTCTTCTTTTATTGTTGTTGTTGCTGCTTTAGTGGCATTTATTTAATTATTTACATATCATGGAAAATTCTCCCTAATTTTTTGCTTTACTAAATATATTCTTTGCAGAGAACGTTAGATGGAGAGAACACATATGGCTTTCGTATGCTAAATGAAGTTATAGTGACGTTAAAAGATGTAAGATTTTCCTTCAACAAACTTCTCATTTTTGTGTTTGCATTTCATTGAGGGAGTTGTCATCTTGTCTCTTTTGATTGGTTTTAAATCCTAATTGTTAATTATGTAATTAGTGTTAGCCCATTAGGTAGTTAGTGTTAGCCCATTGTTAATATCTGTTAGGGCCCATGGGCCTTAAATTAGGGTTTCCCCCTCTATATATAGAGGAGGTTATTGTCATTGTAAATATATCAGTGAATACAAGTTACTCTCAGTTTTGTTACATGGTATCAGAGCCACAAGGCTTTCGGTCCTGTATCTGATTTCCCGCTCCTGTCCCGCTCCTGATTTCCCGTCAAGAAGCTGCTGCTGTTTACACCAAATCTTTTTTCGAGCAACAATTGCAACACACCACTGCTACCATCAGGCTCGCCACCTCCCGATTTGCCTACCCTGAAAAAAACCGCCGCCGTCCGGCAGCCCACGCGCTCTCACGCGCCACCACCCTTCTGCCACTGTTCCTCACGCGCCGGCGAGTGGCGGCGCGTGGACCCACCTCCGGCGACCCTGCTCACACCCGAACGCTCGCGACTCAGTTTCCAGTTGATCTGCAAGGTCAATTTCCTGCTCCCACGCGTTTTTCTGTTCTGCTCTTAGATCCAGCCTCTCGTTTTTCAGATCTGTTAACATGGGTGATGAAAAGAAGACCGATTCAGCCACCCCAACTCAAATTGCTCCAGGTATCATTAATTACTCTGCTGTGTTACGTATTCCTGTTAAACTTGACTCTAAATGTTGGAGTTCGTGGAGTCTCTTTGTTGAAAGAGGACTTATAAGTGTTGGTAAAGAAGATCATTTGACCGAACCGCCTCCGGATCCGATAACAAAGGAATGGCGCCTTGATGATAGTGGTATTCAAATGGCGTTGTGGAATGCCATGGAGCCACCGATTCTTGCTATTGCTCAAAACTTCAATACTGTCAAAGAAATGTGGGAACATCTGTCATTGTCCTTTTCTGCCAAAGAATCCCTGTCTCATGCTTTTTCGGTGGTCCAAGCATACAGCAGAATTGAGCAAGGTGACTCCACCTTCACTGATTACTTTACCCGGTTCTCAAAACTGAGGGATGAATTACGTACTCTGTACCCACCAACCACTGATCTGAAAGTTCAGGAGGAGCGCAACAAGAAAATGGATATTATGGTGTTCATTGCAGGTCTATCACCCAAGTACTCTAGTGCTCGACCATTACTGTTGAGCAACTCTAGTGCTACCTCATCTGTGGCATCCACATATCACTTACTACGGGAAATGTATGGTCCGGATGCCACTACTCGGGACACTGACACTTCTGCTTTGCATACCAGTGCATCTGTTAGTAAAGGCATTGGTCGTGGTTCTAATTCAGCCCAACGAAAAGGCAATGGTTGCGGCAATGGAATCACATGTCACTATTGTCACCACGAAGGTCACACGAAGTACAATTGCCCAAATCGCCCTCCTGGATCTCTACCTCCTCCTCGACCCAAGGCACGACTAGTTACTACTGATGATTCTTCTGACCCGGTTGATTCTACAACACCAACATACTCACTAAGCCAGGAGGAGTATAACCAGTTTCGACAGTTGCTGAGCCTTCAGTCACACACTACCAGTCCACATGCCAATTCGGCTCGTTCAGGTACATTCGCTAGTCTTAACTCATCTTGGATTGTTGATACTGGGGCTACTCATCACATGACTGGGAATCAAGGTATATTGTCTAACCTACAAAATACCTCTCACCCTCCTGTTCGAATTGCTGATGGATCCTCATGCCCAGTTCGTGGTATCGGGTCCATTAGCAACTCGAAAGACCTTACACTTTCATCTGTATTGTTAGTACCCAAATTTCCTGATAACCTTTGTTCTGTAAGCCAACTCACCAAACAAAATAACTGTTGTGCAAAATTTTATCCCACTCACTGTGTTTTCCAGGAACTAGGGACGAACCGACTGATTGGCACCGGTATTGAATCAGGAGGCCTCTACCGTCTGTCTTTAATGTCACAACCTACTGCTAACATATGTGATTCCAGCATCAGGGAGGCTCACTGCCGGCTAGGCCATCCCTCTACCGCGGTTCTGAGGCAAATGAGACCGGATTTATCTGTTTCTTTTGAATTTCATTGTGAGTCATGTCAACTTGGTAAACACCCAGGCGTTCTTATCCCCCAAAAGTGTCTAGTCGAGTCTGTAACCCGTTTGAACTCTTGCATTCTGATATTTGGGGACCTTCCCCCGTTAAGACTCCACTGGGTTTTAAGTATTTTGTCACATTTATTGATGATTATTCACGTACCACTTGGGTTTATCTATTAAAATCTCGTAGTGAATTAAATTCAATATTTCAAGAATTCCATTGTTATGTTCAAAATCAGTTTAACAAATCAATCAAAACCATCCGCACCGACAATGCAAAAGAATACATGTCTTCTGAGTTATCCACATATCTTAAAACTCATGGTATAATCCACGAGACCTCGTGCGCATATACATCCCAGCAAAATGGCGTTGCTGAACGCAAGAACCGCCATTTGTTGGATCTTACTCGCACAATCATGATTGACTCTCATGTTCCTAATCGTTTTTGGGGAGATGCAGTCCTCACTGCAGCTTACTTGATTAACCGCATGCCTTCATCGGTTCTTCATGGTAAGACCCCGTTTTCTATCCTCTTCCCCACAGGCACTCCCTTTCCTCTCGCACCTAAAATTTTTGGGTGTGTAGCCTACGTTCATGATCATCGCCCGGGGACAACCAAACTTGACCCCGGGCCATTCGTTGTGTTTTTCTTGGATACTCTCGCGTTCAGAAAGGGTATCGTTGTTACTGCCCCTCCCTTCGTCGTTACTTTACCAGTGCTGATGTCACTTTTCACGAGTCATGTCCTTACTTTCTTGAGTCTTCGGATTCTCTTGATTATTTGTTTCCCGATTCTAATACTCACCCTGTTACACCCGAGTTCGTTACTGTTCCTATTATCCCTGTCCCAGTCTCCACTAGTCCATCGGAGCCCCCGGTCTCAGATTCAGTTCCTGCTTCATCTGGCCTACCGACAGAGAATCAACCATTGCAGTTCACATATGCCAGGCGACATAAGCACATGACGACAACTCTTGATTCACAACCGGTCCATGACTCTGGTACGTCTTCAGATCCACATCCTAACAATACCACTGATACAATCTTACCTGATACTACCCCTCCTACACATGATCCACCTACTTATGACCCACCTGGTGCCCCATATCCTGATATCCCCATCGCCTTCCGCAAAGAACCCAGACATACCACCCGCTACCCTATTCAGAATTATGTTTCCTATACACATCTCTCACCTGAGTGTCATGCCTACACCACCACCATTGATTCTTACCCAATTCCCAAGAATGTGATGACAGCCCTAGCTCATCCAGGATGGAGAAAGGCTATGGACGAGGAGATTGGGGCCCTTCATGCCAATCATACGTGGGATCTTCAGCCACTTCCACCTGGGAAGCGTCTTGTTGGTTGTCGGTGGTTATTTACAGTTAAACCAAACCCTGATGGACCGACACCTCGATTGAAGGCCCGTTTAGTTGCTAAGGGTTATTCTCAGGCATATGGCATTGATTATGATGAGACTCTCTCTCCGGTTGCCAAAATGCCATCCGTTCGCATTTCCATTGCTCTTGCTGCCATTAATCATTGGCCGCTCCATCAACTTGATGTCAAGAACGCCTTTCTTCATGGTGTTCTTGAGGAGGAGGTATATATGGAGCAGCCACCTGGGTATATTGTCAAGGAGGAGGCCTCCAAAGTATGCAGATTACGCCGTTCATTGTATGGTCTTAAGCAGTCTCCCAGAGCATGGTTTGGTCGGTTTTCTAATGTTATGGCTGAATTTGGGATGACTCGTAGTGCATATGACCATTCTGTATTCTTTAGACATCATCAGGGTCGGAGGATCATTCTGGTGCTCTATGTGGATGACATAATCATTACAGGAGATGATGAGGTTGGAATCACCAATCTTAAACAGTTTCTTCAGTCTCAGTTTCAGATTAAAGACCTTGGTCGTCTCAGATACTTCCTTGGCATTGAGGTATCGCGCTCACCACAAGGAATCCTTCTATCTCAACGGAAGTATGTTCTTGAAATGATGTCTGAAAGTGGATTACTGGGATGTAAACCAACAGACAGTCCGATGCTTCCGACAGGAAAGCTTCTTCCAGAAGATGGAAGTCCGATGAAGGATCCAGAACAATACAGACGGTTAGTAGGAAAACTTAACTACTTGACAGTTACTCGTCCGGATATCTCCTTTGCTGTTAGTGTATTAAGTCAGTTTATGGCCTCCCCATATACCGGACACTGGGATGCAGCTCTTCGTGTACTTCGATATCTTAAGAACGCACCAGGATTAGGGATCTTGTATTCTGATCAGGGTCACTGCCGGGTGGGTGCGTTTACTGAAGAAGGAGATGGACGAATATCCGGATTCTCAGATGCTGATTGGGCAGGCTGCTCTATTTCACGACGATCTACAACTGGATATTGTGTATTTGTTGGAGGAAACCTGGTATCATGGAAGAGTAAGAAGCAACACACTGTATCTAGGTCAAGTGCTGAATCAGAGTATAGAGCAATGGCAGATGTTACATCAGAGATGATTTAGGTTCGTCGTGTTCTCAGAGAACTTGGGGTTGTTTCTAATGACTTGATGAGGTTATATTGTGATAGTCAATCGGCTATACACATTGCCAAGAATCAGGTATTTCATGAGAGGACTAAACACATTGACGTTGATTGCCACCTCATCAGAGATAGTGTGACGGGCACTCAAGCTGATCCTCCATCCATTCAACCAATTCATGTCAAGACTGAATTTCAACTAGCAGACATCTTTACAAAACCTCTTCGGAAAACTCAAATTGAATTTATATGTAACAAGTTGGGCATGATAAACATCTATGCTCCAACTTGAGGAGGAGTGTTAATTATGTAATTAGTGTTAGCCCATTAGGTAGTTAGTGTTAGCCCATTGTTAATATCTGTTAGGGCCCATGGGCCTTAAATTAGGGTTTCCCCCCTCTATATATAGAGGAGGTTATTGTCATTGTAAATATATCAGTGAATACAAGTTACTCTCAGTTTTGTTACAATAATAGAGAAAAGAGTCAACACGTAGTTGGGTAAAAAACCGATTGTGTTTGCTTGTGCTCGATCCAACTAATCCCAACAAAATTATCTCATGAAGTTAAAAAATGGTGTATTACTTGTATTTTTTTATAATCGGTTGATTATTGAAGAGGGTAATATAGAAGATAGATTGCAAAATAGCTTTACGTATTTTTTAGGATATTTTTTGTTGTGAGAAAAACATACCATAAGATATCAAAAATTTCCGATCATAGTTTTCGTTTAATTACGTTGAATATATATATATATTTTTTAAATGCAATTGTTTAACAGAAATACACTATATTTGTTATCTAATTTGAAAACGTTGAAACATGGATAATGAACATTATGTAAATGATTTGTGTTGTATGTGTATAGATTTGGGTGTTTTTATGTTTACGTACTTGTTATTTACACATATATAAGGGGATGTTTTTGAAAGTTATGTGAAGGCAAAGCGAACACTGTAATTGAGATTAGTAGACACTTGGATCACTTATCAAAATTGACTCATATTGGAGCTCATTTAACCAATAAAAATGTGCCACATAGTTGATTATATGAGACGCTGATGTCGTGATTTTGTTGATTTGCTGTGTGTAAACATTTATGTGGAGGTGATTGAAATTATATGTGGTTAATAGTTTAAATTCTGGCTCATGGACCTGAGTTTCTCTTTTGGTAATCAGTGCCATCAATATCCATTTTTGGGTTCCAAACGTATATATTATAACAATGTATAGATGATTTTCTACCATATTTTGTCTTGCGGCATGTCACATTATCACATATATCTCTAATTCATCCGTCATATATTATTTTGCTTTGTTCTTATCTACCTATATATCTATAGTGCTTTGATATAATCTATACTCTTGGCCTCCAGGGCAAGGAAGAAAGTAGAAAAGTGGCATATGATATCCTTCTGGGGATAAGCTCTACCTTGCAAAAAACATCATCCACACCCGAGAAAGGACCTTATTATGAATTCGTTAGCATGGTAATCACCCGCTTTTTTAACGTAGCTCAAAACATTATATTATTCTTTTTATGTAGTATATACTTATAAAAGAAATATATGCTGGTTTGCTATATATAGTCTCATCTTTACTTGCTGTTGGTGATGTGTGATTACTTAGATAATGGGTTACCTCTCTGGATCTTCTCCTCATATAAAGAGTGGTGCAGTCTCTGCGTTATCTTTAGTGATCTATAACGACTCAAAGATTTGCACTTTGATGCCTGATCTTGTGCCATCGATCCTTGAGTTACTGCATAGTAAAACTATTGAAGTTATAAAAGTGAGTTTTTTCTTACCTATCTTCATGTTAAACCTTAGCTGAGTATCTAATTAAATGTGGGAATTGTGACCCATCTTCGTATGAAAGGGATGATTAAGGTTATGTTTTACAGATGAAACAGGAATATTTAAAAAAAAAAAAAAGATAGCTTGTAAGGAAGCATGTTAGTTGGGTCAAATGTCTCCCAAAGAGCCTCTTTAATGCTTTGAACCTCCTAACCCGATCTATGAAAAAATTTAGATTGTTATTTAAATAATATCAGTTTTTTAATCATATATAACACATGATTTTTGTAAAAACTAAAAGTTTTAGACGTGTGTCTTGGGCAAACCCAACCTGACTTGACTCATTTCATCAAGTAAAAAATTTATCCATTTTGACTCAAGCTTAACCCTCCTCCCTTTGCCACCTATAGTTTCTAATTTTGATCAGTGTAGTGTAACTTTATATGTTTTCTTTGGACAGGCTGTTCTAGGCTTTGTCAAGGTGCTAGTTTTGAGTCTTCAAGTGAGTGACTTGCAGAACTACCTGTCTGATATTCTCAGTGGACTTCTGCCCTGGTCATCTGTTTCTCGGCATCATTTTAAAATAAAAGTATGTTAAACAACTTATTTTTTTCCCATGAATGATGACACTAACTAATATTAGTAACTTTCTTTTGTCTATGATTTATAATAAATGTGAGATTGGGCATCTTTTAAAAACTTTAATATGTAACTGATTCTTATTGTTTTTGCAATTACAGGTAACGGTCATCCTAGAGATTATGATGCGAAAGTGTGGTTCTGCATCAGTGAAATCTCTAGTACCTTCGAAATACCTAGATTTCGTTAAGAATGTCTTAGAGGTAACACCACCACCACCACATGAAATTCATGGATTTTTCACAAAAATGTTTGTTTGGTCATTTTAATAACTTATTTCTAAAAAATGTTCAATGTCTGACAAAACAACCGATTGATTATCAGACTTCAGGATTTACTGTATTTTACAGCTAATTCTCATCTTATCCGAACACACCCTGGATGGAAAAATACATTTCTGCAGTAATATGATATGCTATGACACAACACTCCCATTTATTTTCACTCGTAATATCATCTCATCGGTGTTGTTTAATTTACAGAACCGTCAAGGCAAAACAAATTCCCCGGAAACCATCACAGCCGGAACAGATGCAGGATCTCCTGAAACAAACCCCAACGGGTCTAACTTATTAAACTGCACTTTTATATGCTCGATTATTTTCGCATGCGCTGATAGAATTTACACTTTTGCTCTTTTCAGTAGGCCAAAGTTGAAACATAAGGCTGCGAGTAGTTTCACCAAGAAAGAGTATTTAACAGAAACCCGAAAGCGAAAGAGGGATGATAAAAACAGCTCAGACAAGCCTAGTAAATTTTCATCTCGAGGGAATAAAAGTACGAAAGATGTAAAACCTTCTAGATTTGCTAAATCAACAGACCGCCCATCACAAGGAAGTTTTAAAAGGAAAACCCCAAGTTTTAAAAAGGATAATTCAGGTGGGAAGAGACCAAAACAGTGGACCAACAGAAGCAAGAAGAATGCGTCTGGCTGATTATGCAAACCTGATTTTTCAGTTACACAATTGCTTTTGGCCCTGTTTGGACTTTGGAGTGAGACTATAGACACTAATGACGCTAACGCCTCGTATCTGACCGTGTTTAGTTCCAGGAATGCAAGTAAATCAGGAGCGCGTAGTCGATATTCTTCAAGTTTGTGTCTGTTTATACACGAATGGTGTATGTTGCATTGTTTGGAAAAGAAAGTAGGATTCTGTTTATATGGGTGTAGTACCCTTGGTCATTATTAAAGTTGACTTGGACATTATTGAGTCCACTATGTAGCCCTTTTGAATTAAGGTTTTTCTTTAACTTAAGAAATACACTGTTTCCTTTTTCTGGCGTGTGGGCTATGGGAATTTCTGCAAATATTGCTGCACAGATCATTGTATGGGTATTGGAATGGTCATCAGAAAATATTTACTTCTTTTCTATATCTGTTTTGAAAAACATCATAACATTATATAATACTTATTAATCCATTTGGTCGGTTACTACAGTAACCTGTTCTTATTGGCTATTTTTATTGTACTTATTTCACTGCAAGAGGTACAATCTATTGATGCTGGTTTGCAACGTGCCATCACTAGAGAAAGAGAGAGAGGGAGAGATAGATACGTGTCTCTTCTTCTTCCTTACGACATCCTCAGATAGAGGTAGATCTGGTCTTTGATGAAGATTTGGGATTCCATGACAATTGGTCTCATGCAGTTTTTGCTTTATTATGAAATAAGGTGATGTGTTCTTTAGATAGGGGCAGTATTTCATAATCAGAAGGAAGCTCCGAATCTATTTACAATCAGTCTGTACCCTAATCGGTGATGGAAGAGTAGGCACTCAATTCTTCATCCTCTTCATCTTCATTTGATTTTAGATAAGCATGATTGATTGAAGCCCTGATTTATATGGTTGTTGAAAGCAAATTATCAACCTAACTTTATTGAATTGGGTTTTCCAAATTGGAATACTACAAAGAAGACAAATCATTTTCAAATCCCTCATCATCTACAACCTTTTATTTTTTCTCATCATACCAGCCGTGAGGTTTTACAGATTATAATTTTACAACCTTTGTTACTCCGTTTTGGTTATTTGATAATTATAGATGTGCTTATGGTAGATGAATTGGAGAAGCTTATAAATACAGCAAACAAATTTAACAAGTTGTCTATACCTTTTATTAAGGAGAGCTGCTACATCTAATAGTGAGCTCCTACACAAGAAATTTGTCATATTGGTGGACCTTTGCGTCTGATGTTGCTTTTAAATCACGATGTTAGTATTTTAACTCTCTCATGTATGTGTTGGATTTTAGAGTTTTATCCTAACTTATTTTCTTTTCTTCTTTAAGTTAAAAATGTATTGACTTGCTTTCAAAAACAATTAAGGTAATATTGAAAGGTACTGTAGACATTGAGATGAAGAATTTTGCTTTTTTATCTGTAAAATTTAAGCTTCTCTTAGATCTAAACTGTATTATGTTTTCTACAACATGGCAACAATATTTAAATCAGAACTATATTTTGGTCTGCATACTTTAAACTCTTTGAAATTGATATTCTTGCAGGTTGAACTTCTCCGTTGCGCTTGGTTTTGGTCGTTACCTCGGAAGATTAAACTTTGTAAGAAACCTCCTCATTTGGTTGGAAATATTGTTAACATGCTACAAATAAATCCCTGGTTATCAAATTTAAGGTAAAATTTGAAAATATCCTCATTGACAAACAAATACCAACACTCTTGGTTCTACACCCTTATTATTGATCAACGTCTTACTTGCTTTATTATCTTTAATTCATAATCTGTACTTTAACGGTTACATGTTGCTAGAATATGTATGAATTTATTTAGATTGCCACGAATATGTTAATGGTTGGTCTTATGCTTCAGAAAAATGGAATAATTTTGTATTAGTGTAGTTATTGTATTTATGTATGCATACAATTAACTAATCTCTTTTAACTTTGGATGATCAAGATCTTAAACTGTAGAAAATTACAAGTCCCTTAATGTTACAGAATATTAGAAGCCAAAGATTAATAGTTAGCTTAGTTATTAGCTGCTAATGTTATAATTTATAGTTTTAGGATAACAAATTCAATTTTGTTTGCTTTTAATGTTTGTTTAGCACAAGTCCTAACCTTGCAAGAATTGTTAGCATGCCTTTTTGACCTATTTGTTCCCTAAACCCGATAAAGAAGTTGGGCATTATGCATAGTCTATAATAGAGGTGTGTAAATGAAAACTGGTTCGGATGAAGTCCATTTCTATTTTAACACATAATTATTAAGCTTATTGTTGCTAAATATTTGTTGCGTGTACAAGTCAAATGTTATATTTTATTTCTGCTTGTGCAGGGATCAACCCGTCTACTACATCAGTTCTAGCTTTGATCTTATTCAACGTGTATTAGCCATTGGAACATTGTAAGTCCTTTTGTACTCATTCTTATATAGAATATAAGAAGAAGGAAATATTGTTGCCTATCTAGAGTTCATAAGTAATTTCTGCTTTAGGTCCTTTCTTCGACGCCTATTTTAGGTCCTTTCTACCGAGTAATGTTGCATTTTCTTTGAAAGAAATACCTATAAACAAACGGATGTATATATAATAGCAATCTTTCATCTTACTCCCGTGCAGAGATGAGAGGATAATAGTGATTGGTGGTGATAATATTGAAGGACGCCTAATTTATTTAAAGCAAATACCTTTCAAGTATTCAAAGGTTTGTTTTTTTCCCAATACACAATTTCATTTTATTGACTAATGTTTTTTATTTTAAAATGTGTTCATTCTGTTCTTTCTTCTTGGAAAGAACAAGTGCCGGAACAATCAAAGAACAAGGATATGGAACACAAGTACGGACGACATCTGTCTCTTTTCCCCTCTAATTATATAATTTAGTTTTTATTATTTAACAGGGGATGTCATCCAAGCAACAAAGTAATGTACATCAGCAAGCAGTTGGTTACAACTTTGACTAAAAGTAGTTTGACACTCAAAATGACCTGATAATTTATTGCTTTTTTGTATTAACTAAAATTAAGCCCCTGCGTTGCTGCGAGGGCGTAAAACTATTTTAAAATGTGTTCATTCTGTTCTTTCTTCTTTTTTTTTGTTTATGTTTTAATATGGTTTGTTTTGTGTATGGGCTCGACAATTTGGGATGGGGTTTTTTGTATCTGGACATGTGTTTTTGATTTGTAGGGTTCGTTGATATTGTCTTTCTCCGGTTTCCTGCTTTCTTTCTTTCGTTATCGATATCCTGACGATTCTCGCTATTAATGTTTGGGTTTTCCTTTTGTTTGCTCTTTTTGAGTCTTTGATTTTCGTCGGTTTTCTATTTTGGACTGTGTCGCTTTCTTACGGCTTTGATTGGTGTTGGGCTTTGATTTAGTTTTTGGATTCCGCATGTTCTGGTGTGTTATGGATTTGGGGTTTTGGTGTGTTTTACTTTGTGTATTTTACTGATTTTGTGATTTGAACATTCATTTTGCTTTTAAGTTGGGGTTACATTAAAACTCGCATACACGCGGCAACGCGCGCGCCATAATTACTAGTTACTTAATTCAAAAAAGAATGTATATGAAGTGTCATCAGACAACATTTACGTCTTTTCTACATCAAACTTGTTTATTACCCGCCGCGCGTTGCGGTGAAATTGTACGTGACATGATAGATACTGGAATACAATTGACTCGACTTGTTTATGAACTAAATTTACCTTGAAACACCGAATAACTCGAATCTATACCGTTGAATGGAAATGTAATATATTTGACTTAACTCTTTTCTAAACAAATTTATGTTGAAACGTAGACCAACTTAAAACGTATATATAAAAACACATGCTGTTGGCGCCATATGTGGCGTGATAAAGTATATTATAATTGTCTTGACTAGTTTCCAAACTAATTTAATGATTAAACGTGTGTAACTCGAATTTATACTGTCATATGAAAGTGTATTTTATTTGATGTGATGTGTTTCCAAACAAACTTAAATCGAAACGTAGACAAAACTCAAAACGTACTATATTAGGTGACCTATGTCTAAACAATATTACGTCAAAACGTAGACGAACATTGAAATGTATGCCATCTTAAGTCGTATATAAAATAAGCATGAAAAGGTTTTATATGACTAGACTCGTTTTTGGACAAAATTTGCATACATATACGTACTCGAATTTGGTAAACCAGGACTTTATAAACTCAAATGGGTAAAAGTGACATTTTACACAATCTTTAATGAAGTTTGGGGGGGGGGGGGTTTGTTAAAATGTAAAGTTAAATGGGAGTAAAACACCGACCTTTACTTTTAAATTGTAGTAAATGAGAATGTTTAAATATTTAGATTAATAACTTCACTAGTTAAAACTTAAAATATACAACCTATACTATAGTATACATATATACATACCGAGTACATCTCACACATAGTAGCAATGTATAGGGACTGAGAGGGGTATGATTGGGTAAGTTTTTCCTCTATCCTAAATGATAAAAAGACCCTTCCAATAAGACTGTTGTCTCCAACCATTTATGAAAACCCGTATTGTAATAGGATACCGTCATATTGTATTAGTCTAAGTAAAAAAGTATAATATCGCTTGTATTCCACTAGATAGAGGTGGAAAGAAAACCGTTTTGCATTTTCAAACCGGTTCACCCCAACCTGGTATTGCTGGTTCCAACCTCGCCCAAACCACCGGTTCCTAAATCGGTTCCTCCCCACGCTCCTTCAAACCGGTTTCAAACTGAACTGGTCCCCAAACAAGTTTTTTTTCTAGCTATCACTAACGATAATATTGTTGTTTTTTGTTTTAAACTATTTACCCCCCACCCCCACCCCCACCCCCACCCCCTAAGTTAGTATAAATACGTGATGAATGTTTTGATTAGATCACAACTTAAAACGCTATCTACTCTTTAAAATCTCAAAAACTCTGTACACTCTCGTTATGTAATGAGTGTTTTGGTTGAATCATAACAACTTAAAACGTTCTTTACTCCCCAAAACTTCATGTCAGTACTTTTTAGGATCTCAATGTAGCGGATGCTTCCTAGGTTTTTCGATTTAACTTTACACTTTTTTATACAATAAAAAATATAAAAAACCTCATTTTTTTACCGGTTGGGAATCGACCCAAACCTGTTGGTATAGGGTTCGAATTTTTCTCCTCCAAACCGGTTTAGAACCCGAAGTGATTTGTCCCCTGACTGATTTTGACTACCGCTAACCAAATCGGTTTGGTTTCCAACCCGAACCATATAAAAAACCGGTTTGTACACCTTTAAAACCATACCACCTGGTATGAGTTTGTCAACATAATAACCGATACCATTCACCTATCATAGGGCGTGTATTATGTCATGCGACTCATATGGATGTAAGTAATGTATGAATATTACGATGTATGATGCAATACTATCTAACGGGCCAGTGGTCCACCCGATCATATCTGTTACTCAAATATGAAAACGAGACCACCACAAGGAGAAAATTTATCATGATGAAAAAACCCCATGCTTCAACTTGAAACCTTATATTTTTTTTATTACAAGTAAAACTTAAACTCAATACTTCCCTTTAACATAAAATTTTAAATATTTTACCTCAATCACTCAAAGTATTTAAATATCAACTCAAAAATTAAAGTAACTTACTATTTCGTCCATGAGGTTTGACGAAAATTATAGTTTCAGTCCAATAGTTTATTTATTACACGGACGGTCCAAATAGTTTCAAGTTTTGTTTCAATTTCACCAAAGTCACTGACACCGTTAAAGTATTTCCTTTAAATTAGTGTAAATTTACAATACTGCCCTTATAATTAAATATAAAATAAAAAAGTCTTTATCAAATAGCTATCATCATCATCTTACCATATTCATCATCTAATATCTAAACCATAATATCCCATCCACCACCACCATCACCGTTAACATTCCTAACAAGTTCACCACCACCACCACCAACCATCACCCACAACCACCACCCACTACTACCACCCACCACAACCACCATTATCATTCCTAACAAGACCACCATTATTAGGGTTCAAGACCCCCACCCCAACCCATCTCTCTCTCTCTCTATATAAAAATCAAGAACCACCTGTAACACCCTCAATTTCATAATAATATAATAAGGAGGGCGCTACGAGTTGGGTTATAATAATAATTCAGAGACTACAAATGCAGCGGAAATTTTTATATATTAAAAAAACTTTTTACATCATTAACAATCATTACAATACTTCAACTGACATCTCAAAACTTTGTCAAACTTCATATACATCTTTCCCAAAAACCCTAAATTTAGACAGTATCATACACCATAACCGGAATTTAACTCGGTGGGGCGCCTCCACGAACACTTCTATTAATACCTGACATGCATAAGAAAACAAACACAAAATCAGATAAACTGGTGAGTTCTAACGTACACCACATTTCAATAATAACAATTCATCAACTGTTACAACACCGAATGATTCATAAACATTCATCAGTCCATTTATTCGTCTCAGTATTGATATGCATATCGAATACCCACAAGGTATTTATGGACATCTTTTTATCGATTTTAATTTGGTGGGTCAAACCTCCACCTCGCGCGTTGACGGGTCAAACCTCCGTCTATAGTTTGGTGGGTCAAACCTCCACCTCGCGCGTTGACGGGTCAAACCTCCGTCTATAGTTGGCGTTGACGGGTCAAATCTCCGTCTATAGTTGGTGGGTCAAACCTCCACCTCGCCATTCACCACAATTTACCACTTTCAACTCTTATTCACATTTTCTATTTATTTATATGCATGCCAGTGCCCGATTTTGTCAAACAACATTTATCAAATGGCATTAACATATAAAAAGGACAATTAGAACTCATCTTAATGTTTTCAGCAAGTGGTTATCAATCCAAATACACTAAGGCAGTTAAAACTTCTCCTTCTCAAAGCAAATCTAAAACAACAACCCTAACTTAGTCAAATCACCCCTAGCTGACCACTTCCCACGACTAAGGTTATACGACTGGACTCATTCGTACGACTGAACATACGACTGAGCTTAGTCGTACAAATGGACTATACGACAGAGGTGCGAATGAGCTATAACAGGGTTTGTGTGAATGACCTCCATTCGTGCGATTGGTTCATGCGACTGAACTTCAGTCGTACGATTGAACAATGCGATTGGCTCAGTCGCACGAATGGGTCATGTGACTGGGCTCATTCGCCTGAAACGGATCAGCAGCTGTGTTCTTGACATATTTGATCCAAAAACTCAAGTTTTAACCATTTGAATTATACCATATTCACAACAGAACATATACACTTCATTTACAACCGTTTCGGGTCCTTATTTCATCAAACTTCCTAAAAACTAGGATCCAAACATTCACTTTTCAGTTTAACAGAAAGATTGAACAAAAGCCTAGATTTAAAACATGTTTTTGGATCAATTTCAACCACATACACAGCTTAACATATTCAAGAATCGATCCGTACCAAGCGAAACTTACCGAAACGGAGTTAGCTTAGTCGATTTGGCAAGAACAGGGTGTTTGGGTTCGAAAGGAACAAGGGGATGAGATTACTGCAGATAAAATATGCTTTTGAACACCCTTAACCGCCCTACTTATCCTACATGCCTATTTTAGCCGCCATACTCAGTCGCACGACTGGACCCATTCGCACGGCTTAATCGTACGACTGAGCCCATACGCCCGTCATTCGTGCGATTGGGTCTCATTCGTACGCAAGGTGTGCGACTGAGGTTCATTCGTACGCATGTTATGCGACTGAACACTAATCCTAATAAATAAATAAGTATAAAACTTTTTGGATGTTACAAGTCTACCCACCTTATTTAGGGTTTCGTCTTCGAAACCTGGCTAAAACAATTGGGGGTAGTTCCATCTCATTTCTTCTTCTGTTTCCCAGGTTGACTCAGATCCTTGGCGATGTGCCCACTGCACCCGGACTAAGCTAATGCTTTTATTTCTAAGTTTCTTCTCCTTACGATCTATAACGGCCACAGGTTGTTCAACATAATTGAGCTTCTCATCAACCTCAATATCATCTAATGGTACATATTGAGTTTCATTAGCTAAGCATTTTCGTAACTGGGAGACGTGGAAGGTTGGATGAATAGTACTCAGTTCTTCTGGTAGATCTAATTTATATGCTACATACCCCACTTTCTCTATTATTCGGAAAGGTCCAATAAAACGTGGACTTAGTTTGCCCCTTTTTCTAAATCGAATAATGCCTTTCCATGAAGAAACTTTTAACAAAACAAAATCCCCAACTTTAAATTCTAATGGTTTCCTTCTACGATCTGCATATGATTTCTGCCTGTTTTTCGCCTCTCTAATACGATTTTTAACTACTTTAAACTTTGACATTGTTTCTTCAAGTATTTCACTATTCCCCAATTCACGTTGCCCCATATCTCCCCAATAAAGTGGAGTTATGCACTTTCTTCCGTACAACATTTCAAACGGGGACATCTGAAGGGTAGCTTGATAACTGTTGTATGCAAATTCAGCTAAAGGAAGATGACTATCCCAGCTACCTCCAAAATCAATACTACATGCCCGTAGCATATCCTCTAATGTCTGAATGGTTCTTTCACTCTGGCCATCTGTTTGGGGATGATAGGCTGTACTAAAATAAAGTTTAGTCCCCATTGCCTCATGAAACTTCCTCCAATATCTAGAGGTAAACCTGGCATCCCTATCAGACGTGATACTTTTTGGAACTCCATGCAATCTAACTATTTCTTTAGTAAAGATATCAGCTAAATTTTCCACCAAATAAGTTTCCCGTATTGGTAGAAATAAAGCACTCTTGGTTAGCTGATCTACCACTACCCAAATATTATCATAACCTTTTGGTGTACGGGGCAACTTTGTTATAAAATCCATAGTCAGATCGTCCCACTTCCAAACTGGAATGGCTAATGGCTGCAATAATCCATAAGGTTTCTGATGTTCAGCTTTCACTTGGGCGCAAGTCAAACATCTATTTACATACTGCATCACATTAAATTTCATCCCTGGCCACCAATAATCATGCTTTAAATCTTGATACATTTTAGTCATGCCTGGGTGAATGGAATACCTAGATTTGTGAGCTTCATCTAGTACCCTATCGCGTAAAGCCAACGGAACCCACATTCGACCAAATCTGATTTTAACACCATGGCTATTTTCTTCTAAATATTTTTCTTGACCAACCATTCTTTCTCTCTTAATGTTTTCTTCTTTTAATGCTTCCAATTGGGCTTCTTTCAGCTGTTGCATAAAATCAGGAGTAATCACAAGTTTATACGCCTTAACCTTAATCGGTTCGTACTTCTCCTTTCTGTTCAATGCATCAGCAACCACATTTGCTTTCCCGGGGTGATACAAAATTTCACAATCATAATCTTTGATTAACTCCAACCATCACCTTTGTCTCATATTCAAATCTTTTTGCTCAAAGAAGTACTTCAGGCTCTTATGATCAGTAAAGATGGTACACCTCACTCCATATAAGTAATGTCGCCATATCTTAAGAGCAAAAACTACAGCTGCTAGTTCTAAATCGTGGGTTGGGTAATTAACTTCATGGGTCTTCAACTATCTAGAAGCATAAGCAATAACTCTCCCACGTTGCATCAAAACGCACCCCAATCCCTGATATGATGCATCAGAATATATCACTAAATTATCTACACCTTTTGGTATGGCCAATACTGGAGCTTGTGTTAATCGGTTCTTCAGTTCCTGAAAAGCAACTTTCTGTTCTTTATCCCATTCATACTTAACGTCTTTTCGAGTTAATTTCGTCAATGGAGAAGCAATTTTAGCAAAATCCTGAATGAATCTCCTATAGTATCCTGCCAGTCCTAAGAAACTACGAATTTCTGAAGGAGTTTTAGGAATCTCCCAATTCATCACGGCCTCAATCTTCGCAGGATCCACCAATATTCCATCCGCATTCACCACATGGCCCAAAAATTGCACTTCCCTTAACCAAAATTCACATTTCGAGAATTTTGCATACAACTTATTCTTTCTCAAGGTTTCCAATACTTCTCGAATGTGACAAGCATGATCTCCTTCGTTCTTAGAATAGATCAAAATATCATCTATAAACACAATTACCGATTTATCCAGCATCGGCCTACATACCCGGTTCATCAAATCCATGAATGAAGCAGGAGCATTCGTTAATCCGAATGACATCACCAAAAATTCATAATGCCCATATCGCGTACGAAAAGCTGTTTTTGGTATGTCTTCTTCTTTTACCTTTAACTGATGATACCCGGATCTAAGATCTATCTTTGAGAACCAATTAGCACCTTGGAGTTGATCAAACAAATCATCTATATGAGGTAATGGGTATTTATTCTTAACAGTTAACTTGTTTAGTTCTCTATAATCTATGCACATCCTCAAACTGCTATCCTTCTTCTTTACAAACAGAACTGGAGCACCCCACGGCGAAGTGCTTGGTCGAATAAAACCTTTGTCTAACAATTCCTGTAATTGCTTCAGAAGTTCCTTCAGCTCAGCCGGTGCAAGTCTATAAGGGGTTTTAGCGACAGGTTTTGCTTCAGGTACTAAGTCAATTCTAAACTCAATTTCTCTATCAGGAGGTATACCGGGTAGATCCTCAGGAAATACATCGGGGAAATCACAAACCACTGGAACATCTTCTAATTTCTTCGTCTTCTTAGCAGTATCAACTACATATGCCAAAAATGACTCGCAACCCCTACTCAATAATTTCTCAGCCTTAATCATAGATATGACTTTCACCACACTATCATGTTCATCACCAAAAACCGTTACCAAATTACCATCTGGTGCTCGCAACACAATCATCTTTCTTTTGCATATTATCCGAGCCTCAAACGTAGATTACCAGACCATTCCCAATACTACATCAAAACCTCCTAATTTCATCATATGTAACTTAGCAGGAAATTTTACACCTTCTAGTTCGACAAAACAATCATCTATTACCTCACTAACAACTATAAATTCATTAGAGGCAGTTTCTACTGAAAAGGCAACATCTAGCTTTGATGGTTTAACTTTTATTAAGGCATGGAATTTTATTGATATAAAACTTCTATTAGCCCCCGAATCAAATAGAATTCTAGCTGGTACATCACTAACAAGAAACGTACCCGACACGACATCTGGTAATGCCTTAGCCTCCTCCGTAGTTATTGTAAATGCTCTCCCCGCAGTACCGCTACTACCACTCGCACTGACTTTACTCGGTCCTCCCACTGCACGAATAGGGACCGGTCCAGGTCTAAACTTTGGACATTCAGATTTCATATGTCCCATCTCCCCACATTCATAACACCGAAGTTCCGGACATCTGGAAACGAAATGTCCAGGCTTCCCACATTTACGACATGCCGGGTGATTCAATTTACATTCTCCTCTATGAAACTTCCCACATCTATTACACCGAGGAGGGGGGCCTACAAAGCCCCTAGCATTAAACTTTCTCTTCTGCGGCTCACTCTGTCCATACATAGGCCTAGAACTCAGTGAAGTTTCCTGACGACTAACCACTTCTTCTTTCACCACAGGTTTCTCGGACTCAGCGACTTCCTCATACATGTCCGCAGCCAAATTTACCGTGCCTTGGTATGTAGAAGGAGAATTAGACTTTACTAGCATTCTCACCTTAGGGGGTAATCCCTGAATATACCTAGTAATCCTCTTCGCCTCAGGAGTTATAAATGAGGTACCAAACGAGCCATTTCTTCAAACCTGGAAGTATACTCTTTATGACTTAAACTGCCTGCCTGAAGCTGCAAAAACTTGATCTCAATTCTGTCCATCTCGCCTTTCGGACAGAACTTTTCTATCACTAACGCTTTAAAAGTTTCCCACATCATCTGGCTCACGGCGGCCTCACCCATGGCCTGTTCTACTGTATCCCACCAATACAAGGCTTCTGCTTGAAAAGAATGCACTGCAAAGCCCACTTTCTGGTCTTCCTTGCATCTACTAAGTTTAAACGTTGCTTTCATCTCTCGTAACCACTTATAAGTTACTACTACATTCTTCTGGCCTTCAAACTTAGGTGGGTCACATTCTTTAAAATGTTTATATGACACTGGTTTCTCCACTACCGGCTCAACAACAACAGGTGGAGGAGTTGGTTGGGACGACGATTCACCACCTTTCCTAAGGTCACTTAACATTTCAGGTAAAGTAGTACGCAACACTCGGGCGACCTCATCACCTATAGCCGCCTTAAGTTCATCACCTGAGATTCTAGCTTCAGGTCTAGAATTTGTATTACTGGTTTCCTCCATCTACGATCAGAAATAAACCATAATCAAATAATGAGTGATACCAGGATGCTGCATATAATGTAAATTGCTTATAACATTGGCCAGGTGTTATCAATTATTTACTTATTCACACCATCCTGCCTCTTCTCATTATCCTTTCACAGTTTATTTCTAACCCTATCTAAACCATAAAATCATGCATACACATAATACTAATCTTCATTTTAAACAATTACTTTCATTCAACAATTGACTGAATTATCACTAATAATTAAGTACTCATCCATACAATACTTCACCCCACTTCCGGTTGTAGATACTGGCACTTCCCATATATTCAGTTAAAGTTTGAAACAATGAATTGTTCAAATCTCTTTAACTAAGGCTCTGATACCAACTTGTAACACCCTCAATTTCATAATAATATAATAAGGAGGGTGCTACGAGTTGGGTTATAATAATAATTCAGAGACTACAAACGCAGCCGGAATTTTTATATATTAAAAAAAACTTTTTACATCATTAACAATCATTACAATACTTCAACTGACATCTCAAAACTTCGTCAAACTTCATATACATCTTTCCCAAAAACCCAACATTTAGTCAGTATCATACACCATAACCGGAATTTAACTCGGTGGGGCGCCTCCACGAACACTTCTATTAATACCTGGCATGCATAAGAAAACAAACACAAAATCAGATAAACTGGTGAGTTCTAACGTACACCACATTTCAATAATAACAATTCATCAACTGTTACAACACCGAATGATTCATAAACATTCATCAGTCCATTTATTCGTCCCAGTATTGATATGCATATCGAATACCCACAAGGTATTTATGGACATCTTTTTATCGATTTTAATTTGGTGGGTCAAACCTCCACCTCGCGCGTTGACGGGTCAAACCTCCGTCTATAGTTGGCGTTGACGGGTCAAACCTCCGTCTATAGTTGGTGGGTCAAACCTCCACCTTGCCATTCACCACAATTTACCACTTTCAACTTTTATTCACATTTTCTATTTATTTATATGCATGCCAGTTCCTGATTTTGTCAAACAACATTTATCAAACGGCATTAACACATAAAAAGGGCAATTAGAACTCACCTTAATGTTTTCAGCAAGTGGTTATCAATCCAAATACACTAGGGCAGCTAAAACTTCTCCTTCTCAAAGCA
Organism: Flaveria linearis; assembly: GCA_024085815.1. NCBI lineage: Eukaryota > Viridiplantae > Streptophyta > Magnoliopsida > Asterales > Asteraceae > Flaveria > Flaveria linearis. The sequence goes on along the minus strand of CM044007.1, from coordinate 67,032,714 downwards.
AATCTAAAACAACAACCCTAACTTAGTCAAATCACCCCTAGCTGACCACTTCCCACGACTAAGGTTATACGACTGGACTCATTCGTACGACTGAACATGCGACTGAGCTTAGTCGTACGAATGGACCATACGACAGAGGTGCGAATGAGCTATAACAGGGTTTGTGCGAATGACCTCCATTCGTGCGATTGGTTCATGCGACTGAACTTCAGTCGCACGATTGAACAATGCGATTGGCTTAGTCGCACGAATGGGTCATGTGCGTGCGACTGGGCTCATTCGCCTGAAACGGATCAACAGCTGTGTTCTTGACATATTTGATCCAAAAACTCAAGTTTTAACCATTTAGATTATACCATATTCACAACAGAACATATACACTTCATTTACAACCGTTTCGGGTCCTTATTTCATCAAACTTCCCAAAAACTAGGATCCGAACCTTCACTTTTTAGTTTAACAGAAAGATTGAACAAAAGCCTAGATTTAAAACATGTTTTTGGACCAATTTCAACCACATACACAGCTTAACATATTCAAGAATCGATCCGTACCAAGCGAAACTTACCGAAACGGAGTTAGCTTAGTCGATTTGGCAAGAACAGGGTGTTTGGGTTCGAAAGGAACAAGGGGATGAGATTACTGCAGATAAAATATGCTTTTGAACACCCTTAGCCGCCCTACTTATCCTACATGCCTATTTTAGCCGCCATACTCAGTCGCACGACTGGACCCATTCGCACGGCTTAATCGTACGACTGAGCCCATACGCCCGTCATTCGTGCGATTGGGCCTCATTCGTACGCATGGCGTGCGACTGAGGTTCATTCGTACGCATGTTATACGACTGAACACTAATCCTAATAAATAAATAAGTATCAAACTTTTTGGATGTTACACCACAGACCGTCACCTCCACCCCTAGGCCACTCCGATCGCCACATCATGCCACCACTCCGACCTCCTCCCCCTATCTATCTATCTATCTATCTATCTATCTATATATCTATCTATCTCTTCACCAAAAATTCCCCCCAAACCTCAATCTACCGGCACAACCACCGCCCTATCCGGCCACGACCACCACCACCACACCATTGTGAACCAGAACCACCATCGCTCACCTCTTCTACCATCATACAACAGAATCACCGTCGCTCACCGCCTGTACATCTATAAGTTGAAATCAAAGACAGACAGAGCCAGTGGCGAATCTAGAAATTTAGTTCAGGGGGTAACGTAATACAGGTTAAATTTCTCAGGGGTAACGTAAAATCATAAAAAAAAATATTTCCTATATAAATTTTTTTTACACTACGCGTAAAAATTTGAGGGAGGCTACCCCTCAATCCTTAATAGATCCGCCCCTGTACAGAGCAGAACCACCGTCGCTCACCACCACCACAATCACCCACTACCTCTTACAACATGTCGATCTTTAAAGATCTATTAAAATCAAAAGGTGAAAAGAAGATGATGATAAACTACAATGAGATAGGTGATGATGGTGGATAGGTGATGATGGTGATACTGATTAAACAGACCCATCACCCAAAATCAATGTTGTTTTTTTGCTGGATTCTTGATACTAGTGTTGGAAGCATGTTGAAGATGCTGACGGAAGCATGATGGTGGTGATGGGTGGCAGTGATGGATGGTGGTGTTGGCGGTAAGGGATGGTGGTGTTGGCGGTAAGGGATGGTGGTGGTGGCGGTGAGGGTGGTGGTGGCGGTGAGGAATGGTGGTGGTGTCGGTGAGGGATGGTGGTGGTGGCGGTGAGGGATGGAGGTGAGGATTTTATTTTTTATTTTTTTATTACTAAGGGTAATACAGTCAATTCATATTAACTTAACAGAATTATACTAACGGAGTTAATGGTTTGAATGGATTTAAACCAAACTTGAAACTATTGGACCGTAAGTACAATAAATGAACTATTTGATTGGAAACCGTGATTTTCATTAAACTGTAATTTACTCCAAAAATTAACTTGAAAAAACTTAATAATACAAATTAGAGTTAATCTCAGTTTTGGTCCCCGTGTTCTGCAAATTGACTCCACTTGAGTACCAATGTTTATTTTGTCTCCATTTGAGTACCCAATTTTAAAAAAGTTATCTGTTTCAGTCCAAATTTCTAACGGTGTTAACATTTTCTGTTAGATTTTTGTAAAAAGACCAAAATACTCCTAAGGACTATAAAAATATTATCATCTCACTTTTCAATTTCTTCTTCACAGTACCACACACTATCGCCACCACACACCACATACCACCACCACCGCCACACACCACCGCCACCACACACCACATACCACCACCACCGCCACACACCTCCGTCACCACACACCACCGCCGGCACAGTCCACCGCCGACACACTCCACCGCACCCCACAACAGCATCGAATATATCGACGGCTGGAAAATTGCCCCGCCAAGATTGGGTAAATCTCAACCACCGATTCACTCAGACGACTAGAAAATCATCATCATCGCCACTATTATTATTATTATTATTATTATTATTATTATAAAGAGTTAATTACACGAATAGTACCTGAGGATGTTATGTTATTGTTGGTGTTGGCGGTGGTGTTGACGGTGGTAAGTGGCGTTTGAGATTGCTTACAAACAAGCCGATCCGTTGATCGACTACATAGAAATCCATAATTTCTATGTCTATGCATATGTATATGTTTGTATGTATGCATGTGTGTATAGATATAGATCGAAAGCAGAAGGGCGGTTAAAAGATAGGGCAAAATGGAAAATCATAAGCAACGGAGGGGTCAACCACCCTTCGGAAACTTCCATACCATCCGTTGCTTCATTTCTTCATCGTCTGAGTTTTTCTTTTTGCCCCAAATCCTAATTCCGGCTGTGAAGTGTGCCGGCGGTGGTGTGTGGTGGCGATGGTGTGTGGTGGTGGAGTGTGCCGGCGGTGGTGTGTGGTGGCGGTGGTGTGTGGTGGCGGTGGTGTGTGGCGGTGGAGTGTGCCGGCGGTGGTGTGTGGTGGCGGTGGTGTGTGGTGGCGGTGGTGGTATGTGGTGTGTGGTGGAGATGGTGATATTTTTATAGCCCTTAGGGGTATGTTGGTCTTTTTACAAAAATCTAACAGAAAATGTTAACACCGTTAGAAATTTGGACTGAAACAGACAACTTTTTTAAAATTTGATACTCAAATGGAAACAAAATAAACGTTGATACTCAAGTGGAGTCAATTTGTAAAACACAGGGACCAAAACCGAGATTAACTCTATAAATTATTTAAACCAGTGTAAATATCCTTTATTCTTCTATCGTCTCCATAGCCATGGAGTCCTCCTTACAGTTGCACCCTCACCTCTTCATACCCACCCATTTCCACCCGAATGAACCCAAAACAAAACCCTTTAGGCCTACACTCCGCTGTGTCTCCGGCGACACCAACACCAAGAAGCTAACGGGCTTCGTAGACTACAACAAAGGCGAACGACATGTCTCCGTACACGTACCCGGGTTCAAGAACTCCGATTTGCCCAAAAGAATTCGGGTTCGGGTCCAAAGAGACCGTTTTCAGAAAGATTGGGACATTTCAGAGCTTGTTTCCAAAATCTTGAAGCTCAATCGACATGAAGATGTTGATGGGCTGCTTAATCGATGGGCTGGTAGATTTGAACGCAAGAATTACCCAATTCTCATAAGGGTAAGTTAAATCTTGCATCAAGTTTTGATCTTTTGTGCATATGCTTGAAGAAATGTACGCAGTTTTTATTTTGGGAAGTTAATTTTTGTATTGGGTTTTGTGTTTAATGATTTGGTGATGGTGAATAACACCTTGTATATCCTGGGTTATGTTTTCTTGTGTTGTGTGTTGCTTCTGAACAATTGTGGTGATTGAGTGTGAAACTGTGAATGATACTTTTAGTGGAATTGGTTGTATTTGAAGTTAAAGCTCATACTTGTGCTGATGTTTTGCTAGTGTAGGAGATTTGCCAAGCGGGTTCTCTTGAGCATAGTAACCAAGTTTTCAAGTGGATGAAAAATCAGAAGAATTATTGTGCAAACAATGATATATACAATATGATGATCAGGTTATATGCAAGGCATAATCAAACAGATCAGGCACGTGGCTTGTTTTTCGAGATGCAAAAATGGAGGTATGATTGCTTTGTCATATTATGTTGTATTGTGGCATATTAACTTTGCTATTTCTGGTGACATAATTTCATTTGATGTCAATAACATCTTTTTTGAGTTTAACTTGTAATTTTAGGTGCAAGCCAGATGCGGAAACTTATAATGCTATCATAAGTGCACACGGTCGAGCTGGCCAATGGCGTTGGGCAACAAATATCATGGAAGACATGCTCCGTGCAGCTGTGTGTACCTGTGTTCTTTGCTTATAAGCAATCTTTACTTTTGGTTTGAGCTTCTTGTTTTCGTTAATTTCCGGATTGTGCTTTACTAGAAAGCATTTTATTGCTAACAAAACTCATTGGGACTTATTTTTCCTTTATCAAAATCCAGCCTTTATGAACGGGTCAGTTTGTATTGTATTTTCTCACACTGGTCACACAAAAAAGTTTAGCTAAAAGAGAAATGGGTCATACGGATTGAAAGTTGCCCAAATGTACTTTTAATGCATACAATCTCATAAATTGATTTATTTAAGTATTTAGATTTATTTAAGTATTTAGATTATTATTGCCATAATATTGTTCTTTTAAATAATAGTTAAGCCACCTATTTTAATATAAAATAAAGAAAATGGACAATGTAGTGTTTGTGTCAAACCAACCAAACCCATACAGTTTTGACCCGTACTAAAAGATGACCAGTTTAAAACTAAACCTGTTGTGGCCCAATTACGTGACCCACCCATTTTGCCGCCTCTAGTTTTAAGTTTGTTGATGGTACGATTTATTTATTGTTTTTGGCCAAATATCATTCCATTGATACTTTTGTGTTATATATGCAATATTTTGGTTTCAGGTCCCTCCAACTCGTTCAACATATAACAATTTAATCCATGCTTGTGGATCAAGTGGAAATTGGAAAGAAGCTCTAAAAGTTTCCAAGAAAATGACTGAAAACGGAGTTGGGCCTGATCTTGTGACTCACAATATAGTTTTATCAGCATTTAAAACAGGGTATCAATATTCAAAAGCATTATCTTATTTCGAATTAATGAAAGGAACAAATATTCGTCCGGATACAACCACTTTAAACATTGTGATCCATTGTCTGGTAAAACTGGGACAATTTGAGAAAGCACTTGATATTTTTCATTCAATGAGGAAAAAAAGAGCACAATGTGATCCAGATATTGTGACATTCACTAGCATCATTCATTTGTATTCGGTTTCGGGTCAAATTGAAAACTGCAAGTCAGTTTTTGGCACAATGATCGCTGAAGGATATAAACCTAACATTATATCTTATAATGCACTTTTAGGCGCATATGCTTCTCGTGGGATGAGTACAGAAGCATTATTGGTTTTTAATGATATAGAGAAAAACGGGTTTAGGCCTGATGTTGTATCTTGTACATCTTTAATCAATGCTTATGGAAAATCACAGCAACCCGAAAAGGCCATGGGAGTATTTAACAAAATGAAAAAGAATAGATTAAAGCCGAATTTAGTCACTTATAATGCATTGATTGATGCACTTGGATCAAATGGATTTTTACCAGAAGCTGTAAATATGCTGCATGAAATGGAAACAAGTGGGGTGCAACCGAATATTGTTACATTTAGTACTTTGTTAGCGTGTTGTGGTCGATATGGTCAGAAAGTCAAGATTGACTCGATTCTTGCTGCTGCTGATTCACGGGGAATCAGTCTGAATACTGTTGCTTATAATTCTGCAATCGGGAGTTATATGAACATAGGGGAATGTGATAAAGCATTCGCTTTATATAAGTCCATGAAGGAGAAGAATGTTAAACCTGATTCGGTTACATTTAATGTGTTGATTAGTGGTTGTTCTGGGATGTCAAAATACACTGAAGCTATTGAATTTTTTGATGAAATGGTGGATTTGAATATAACTGTTTCCAACAAGGTTTATTCATCTGTGATTTCAGTTTATAGTAAACAGGCAAGCCCTTTAAAAGATTATGCCTTTATTTAATATTTTTTTATTAAGAAATTTGGCTTTCCATCTTATAGAATTCTCATTCAGGGCCAAATTTTGGAGGCAGAATCCCTGTTCTCAAAAATGAAGATGACACATGGTGGTCCTGATGTTGTTGCATATACAGCAATGCTACATGCTTATAGTACTGCAGGTAATGTTCTTACAGTAAAACAACAACCATATTAAGGTTGTTTTGGAAGTGGCGTATGATATTGAGGGGAGGTGTTTTGGGTGTGTGCTTTGGAAGTGATTGTGTGATTTTGAGTAATTAAAAATCAGATAATCAGCTGTAACAAACCGGCCTGTAGGAGATAGCGTTTGGATGTGCTTTTGTTGTTTGAAATTGTAATAATCAAATATATGTTATTTGAGTGTTTGGCAAATTCTTTCATTTAAAAAACTAATGCGCAAAATGATTGAAGAAGACCACTTTTTGTGAAAAAGGAGATACCTCTTTCTAGATGGGAGTAAATGCATCTCAAAGTAGGTTAAAAAGGTTAATTATGTAGTTTTACACTTTTAATCTGTTGTTAATTAGTTTTGTTGCAAGTAGTATGAAAGTAATGATCCAAAATTGATTATTTGAACCCCTAGAAATTAGCATTAGATAATTAGCTCTAATAAAATGTGGTGCTGGAATTTTGGATATACTTATACTGCTTCAAATTGTACTAACAACTTGAGGAGTGCTTGACAAATTCCGATCATATAAGGGAACTAATATATAAAGTAAGGGTATATAAGTAATTTTACTGTACCCTTCGATAACCAGTTTATAGCTATTAGTATGAAGCTAATATTTAACATGATTATTTGATCTGTTAATACTTGTATATTCATAACCAGAAGAAGCTGACCTGAACACTAGAAACTGATCACAATAATAAAATTACTTCCAAAATACAAATCCAAACACTTGCCTATATATTGAGAAGAAATTATTATTATAATTGTTATTTTATTGCAGAAAAATGGGAAAATGCATTTGCATTGTTCCAAGAAATGGAAATGAAGGGCATCCAACCAGATCTCATAGCTTGTTCTGCATTGATGAGAGCTTTTAATAGAGGAAACCAACCTGCTAAAGTTCTTATTGTAGCTGAATTTATGCAGGAGAGGAAAATACCAATGAGTGACACCATTTACTTTGAAATGTTGTCTGCCTGTAGCATGTAAGCTCTTTAATTTTTTATATTTTCTTTTAGGAGAGCTAAAGTTCTTTAATCTAGTGGCTGCATGTGTGAGATGGGTTAATGTGTCAATTGCTTGGTTTTAAAAAGCTTTAGACGCTCCGAGGCATTTAAGTCTGAAAAGCCAAGGCGCTATGTGAGAGGTATGAGGCGAGAGCCTCACGTATGTGAGGCGTTGTTCTATGTACAACAAAATAAGCCATATGTACAGCCAAAAGTTGCATTTGTCTAAATGTTTTTACATATTGGCTTTTTTACCATGTATTTCATTCATTATCTCATCTTTGGTTATTTCTATGTATCATCCTTTTACAGACCCCAATCTTGACCAATGTTGACCCAGATGTGCATGAGGCGTCGCCTTAAAGCCCTGAGGCGTTTTCCTGATTGCCTCTAGAGCCTCACGCCTTAAGCGCGCCTCAGGCACTATTTATAAAGCCAAGGTCAATTGTCAAAAAGGTTTCAGATTGATATGCCATTTTTAGTACTGGCAGAAACACAGCGGGTCAGATTGGTTGACTAGCATGCATGTTTCTGTCCATTTTAAAAAAAATCTCCTATGAATAATAAATGCGTTAGTTATAATTACTAAAACAATTTTATTACATTAGCTAATCCAAATTTATGAATAAAATTATTTAGGAGTTTGTATGCACTTAAAAGACCTTGGATGATTTTCATTTCACTTCCAGATGCACTTTTAACTATACGTTTTTGTTTGACCCATTTGAGATAAAACACAAATCATACCGTTCATCAGTGCATGCGTTTAAATTTTTACTTCTGCTGTAAGGACCATATAAATTTCTTGCTTTTTTTTGCATGCATATGTGCCTGATATTGTAACATTATCTTGTGTCATAATTACTGTTTGTGTTGATGTTAGTCTACAAGACTGGAAAAAGATCGTTGAACTAATTGGATTGATGGAGCCATCATTCAACATAATGTCGGTTGGACTTCTGAATCAGCTTCTGCATTCAATTGGAAAGTTGGGGAAGACTGAGATCATGATGAAGGTGGTTAACTTTGATGCTTAAAGCCATTGGATATCATCTTGACCAGTAGATGCCATCTTTCTCATTTATTTCCTATCCTGACAACGTATTATGCAGGTTTTCTATAAAATAGTGGCAACGGGGGCTGAAATTAACAACTCTACTTATTTGGTGTTGCTAAAGAATCTTTTATCTGCTCAAAATTGGAGAAAGTACCTGGAGGTAACTGCCTCAAACTTCATTTAGCAGTTTCTTAAAGCTGCGCTTGCAAAATTAATAACATTTAAATTAAACTAGATGTGGCAATATAGGTAAGCTTGTAATGGGTTAAAACAATAAATCTTTTGTATTGGTTGAATCCACATGGGTTGGGTTGAGCCGAAACACTTACTGTCCAAAACAGTTTAAATGTGACCCAAATGGGCACCCGTTCTAAGTAAACAGGTTGAAACCTCTAATTAAAAGATTGATTTGTTACTTCCTTATTTAACAGGTAATGGAGTGGATGGGAGATTCTGGAATCGAACCTTCTGTTGATATGTATCAAAGTATACTTGCCTTTGCACAAAGCAGCGGGCGTGAATATTCTGTTATAATACAAGATAGAGTCGGTATGCCGTTTGCTCTTATGTATAAATTTGGAGGTCCTAAAAAAGTCGGGTCGGTTGGATTGGATAACTGGTAGAACCAAACATGCCTAAACAGGCCGGGTCAGTTGGGTTGACTAAAACACTTTTGGTCCAGTTTGCTTTAAACTTATGTTTCATCTTTCCTTTGATTTTTACAGAATGCCTGAGAAAAAAGAACATGGCTATAAAGACATAACAGATCAGATAAAACGACGCTTCTGAGTCAATACAGTCAGCACAATGCGGGCTAGAAAACTGGAACCTTGATCATTTGGAATGATAGAAGGTGCAAGTCTTGAACCTTTATCAATTATCCAAACCCTGACCTTACTGAACCGTAGAGGTGAGACCAGTTACACCAGGGTGCACCCATTGCACCTGGTTATGATGTTGTCTACGTGTTAGATGGACAAAGGACCGAGGGTGCAACCATACTGTTTTTTTGGTTGTTGGCGCGGCCATGGAATCTTGTAAATCTGTATAATTTGAGTGTTAGGATAATATGTCTTAGGGTTAAATGTTAAAAGATAAATGTATTTTGATAAACACCAACTGATGTTTCATTCAACCTGAATTTTTATAGAAAGGTTGACGAAGAACATATGATATATGATTCCTTGATTGATATTTTGGATGACATGCTGGAAAAAGTGAAACGTTTTTATTTTCTTATTTATAATTTTAATTCTTACCTGTGTTTACTATCTTGCGTATAAACATAACTTATATTTATTTTTGTTGTCTTTCTTATATTTTGTAACGGTTATGTGACACTTTCAATCACTACTGTATTTACTTCTCAAAAGCAGTGTTAGTTTATTTTATTTTTACTTTTTTTCCCAAAAATATTAGGGCTGTGTGTTATAGTCTACGTCTGAGGTACATATGAAGTCTATCGGGTCCAGTTTTGATGGTTTTAATGTTGGCCTATGAAGTCTATCTGGTCCAGTTTTGATGGTTTTAATGTTGGCAAGGGGCATCGCTCTTGACTACATTCATGTATCAAGGGCAAGCTCCTCTCGCGCTCAAGGGGACGGTGTGTTTCACGCACCTGTCATATCACTCATGCCCACTTTCTTACGAATTTTTAACGCATAACGTTACAAATATTGTTATGTGACAGTTTTAATTAGTAAATTCACTTTTCCAAAGAGTAACTCTCATGACTACATTCACATCTTAAGTGCCACCTCTCACACCCAAAGTGTTGGTGTTCCATGCCCTATAAGTAGTGAAATATTTTTATAAACTAATTTATATTCCTAATAAACTATTAATAACATAATTTACAATCTAAAGATGTGTAAGTTATGAGTTATGACCCCGACATGATGCAAAGATAGCAGCCAATATATTATCTCAGTACTAGGTTTTTCGGTGCCTTTTGATCTTTTTGGTTTTTGTATGATAGTATGCATAATAAACACTCTAGTAAAACTTGGAAACCAAATTAAAAACGTTTAAAAGATAAAGCATTTCTAAACTAGCTTGGAGTTCATTTTCCATAGTTGATTTTATAAAAGGCGCACGATTGTGTAATATCTTTATTTAGTTGTGTGGCATGCTACTAATTGTAACATTTTTATTTTTAAAGCATTGTATTGTGAATGATTACATATAATATTAACAATTTATGATTTATATGTTATTATGATTACAATTTAGTTATGTTGGCAATTGCGCTTTAAATATCAAAGTTGGAGTTAAAACTTAAAATTACAAATTCTCATTTTTATAACCAAAGTCCTATTAAATTACATTCGGTGGACTAGAACTTCTATTATGACAAACTTCAACCCTTGGATATTTATCAAAGGGGCAATGTGTCACACCCCGACCAAAGCACCGGAATATGCCGGTGCGCGACTATGATTGTTCAAATGCACACAACACTATTAAAGTGACAATATTTAATCAACTCATTCATTTCACAACATGTTCTTACAAATACAAGAAAATAAATAGTTCTTAACTAATAACCTAACGGTCCAAAATATAATAACGTCTTTAAATATTCAATCAACCGATAATCAAACCTGTAGCATTGCATTATATTTTGTCAACATGTATGTTGGTGAGCAATTCCATGACTTTATAAATATAATATAAGGCGAAATCACAACTCAAATATATGAAACCGTAAATAAAAACGACAATTGAGGTATATAAATCATAAATAAATGAGGCTCCTTTCTAATAGATATAATTACCATATTACAAGGAGGAGCGTATGATCATACTTATTGAGATGAGGATGAGGATACCCAATTAAAAACAATAAACATTTAGCAATTAATCATATGAGGTATATAACATACAATTGGACAATTATTCTAAGCAACACATAACTTAGAGCTTGTGGTTTGAAGATCTAAGTGTTAAATCATTTTTGTTTGAGTAGGTATGCTTGCTACCCCCAAAGTATAGAAAAGAAAACGGGGATGAAATTACTCACATGAAAAGAAATGTGACGTTGATGAACAAACTTAGAATAAAATTCTCAAGTAAGCGAGCCCGACGGTTTAACGTGCGTGTCCTAAATTGAAAGATCTTGAGTAAGTTTTGAGTCTTGAAGATGGAATATAAATGGTATAAAAGTTCATGAAAATAAGGCTTGGGTTTTCGGAAGTTTTAGTTATATTTTATAAAATGTGTTTAAATAGAGTAATGATAAATGAGTTTTATAAAAAACCGGGTCCTTAATGTTTAGTTTTACTCAACATTTGTTAAGTTTTACATAGGGGAGTTGGTTTAGTGCTAGTGTGCATGATCCCGCTAATGTAAGCATCTAGATCCGACCTACACTCTCTTAAACCCGAGTTTGAGACTTCAATAAAAAAATTCGCTTAAACCCGATCTTAGTATAAAATCAAGTTTGGTTCCGTCATACCATAATCTTAGAAATATAAGTAATATAAATTGAAACATAAGTAAAAAAAAGTTAGGAAAGATTCTTGGTGGTTTGAATGGTGACTAGCTCGTTAAGACGAAAAGTTCGACTTTTACTCGGTTTTTACCTGAAACTTGGGTTCAAGCAAAGATTTGTTCTACACTTTCAAAATCTTAAGTAATATGAGTAATATAAAGTAAAACATAACTAAAAAGATAGGTTGAACTTTTGGTGGTTTGAACATTGACTAACTCGTTAAAACGGGTGTTCGGTTTAACTCGGTTTTTACCCGAAACTTGGGTTCAAGCCAAGATTTGTTCTACACCTTCGTATCAACCATATAATAACTAAAATATAAAGAAAAACTCAGATCTAAAGTGTTTGATATAACATGGTTGCTTAAAAGTTATTTAAAGTGCTTAAACCAGCGTTCGATTTAGTTCGGTCCTTGACTCGATATGAACCCGAGGATGGTTACCACATGTCCAAAACCATAGAACTAAAAATAAGGTAAAAGTTCCAGATCTAAACTCAAACAAGAAAGTTAAGCGGGTAAACCTCCCGAAAACGACCCAAATGGGCCTAAAATGCATAAATATGTGTTTGAATACTCACAAGCCTTAAATAAAGATGAAAATGATTTTGTCAACATAAAATAACTTAGAAAAACTGAAAATATCCAAAAACACATACCCGAAATGGTTTGAAATGCAAGATTCGGTTCTGTTGACTTTTTAAAGTCAAACTTAAGCAAAACTAGCTAGAACAACTTGCAAGATCAAAAATTTGGAAGAAGAAGATGAAAATGTGCAGGTGAAATGGTTGAGAATGAATGGTTATAAGGAAGGATTAGGGTTTGAGTGAACGGGTAATGCGTTTGTCTGGTGGGTAAAAGGGTGCACTTTGATTCTTTTATTTAAAATTAATTTTGATTTAAATAAATTATGATCAGGTATAAAAACATGTTTGGAGGGTTCTAGAATAATTATGGGTTAGGTCTTGGTTGGTTTGAATGATTAAAACACGAGTTCGGGCCTTAAACGAGCTTAAACGAACCGAAAACATTAAAAAAACTGATTTTGCTGAAACGAACTGTGGGTCACGCCACGTAGCGAGCTGAGGCCAGCCCTATGCGCCAAGTGATGTGGGGGCTCTCGGACAAACTTTGATTTTTTGTCAAATCTAGTACTTGTAGTTCATTTTAGGTCGTTTTGAGCACAAAATAAGCGTTTTAAACACCGTTAAAGACTTCGGACCGAAATGGCAAGTATGAAGCATGATTACAACATAAAATCCATCATTTTATTATTAATATGCAAAGATCCTAAGAATAAAACGGGTCGGGTTTACAATATAGAAAAAAAAAATACAAATCTAGTCGAAAATGACGAATGTCAGACAATGGTCGGTTTTAACAGAAGAAGCAAAACAAAGTTTACAATGAATGTGTTTCTGTTATGTGAACATGAGAATGAAGGAGAAAAGGATTTCAAGCAATGAATTGAGCCTCAAACTAGTGAACTAACTTCAATATTACAGACCAAACGGAAGAGCTCAACTTAAAAAACTAGTATGATGGGTGAGAGAAGTCATTTGGCCTATAAACCCCACATCAATTGCCCATACAACCGATATGGAACATGTCCCATACCTTGCAATGGTTTCGGTTCATGACAGAATCATTCGGGCGAGCTTTTGTTTTTCATTTCCAACTTTTGAATGCGTGTTGAACAAACATATTAAATTTTCGGATATTGAAAACGTAGTTAGTGCTTAACAGCTTAGAAATATATTTGCTGTTTATAAAATAGCGGTTGAGTTCAATTTGGTTTATATTGGTATATCAAGAATCTAGCTATGCATGTCCATGTTTATAAAGTGTTGGTTGACACCAGGCTAGTTTTGGTTTCTCAGTCGTGAATCTCGTCTAGTCATTTGACCCAACATAGACGATGACAAATCTATGAATGATTTGGGGCAGTACTCGTGAACGATGCGTAGCACTTGCAATTTCAAACCACGATTATGAACTTGTATGATTGTGCAATCGTGAGCAGATTTAATGTATAACTAGGGGTAAAAAGGTCCCGGTAGGCCCAAGACATAGTATAGTAATATCTTTTTCACTCAATATTAGCCTCAATTTTAGCAATTTGGGGCACATTTCTAGTAAGATGTGGTTCCATTTCAACCTTTTGCCAAGTGAAAAACAAAGTAATTCAATCGTCCGACAATCGTGTAACTATGTCACGACGAAGAAGATGGAACGACAAAGTAATATTTTTTAGAAGGTGAGAATATTATTATGAGAAAACCAATAGTGAAACTAGCCCACCAAGATACAAGAAAACCCAGAAAACAAAATGTTAAAATCACCTAAGGCAAAACCCTTTAAAACTGAAATTTACACCATCGATTCTATTGTAACGGGTGAGCTTTTGCCGGGTTTTCACCCATAGAAAACCAAAAATCTTGATCTACTCCATTATGTTAGTTACAGATACTCTTTTATCTTCGAAAATTATCTTATTTCTCGTCTTCTAATTTGCCCAACAAGCCAAAATAATGATAGACTGCAACATCCTTCTACTATTTCCGTTTGATCGGGGACTTTTTCTTAATGTTGAACAAATCCTTTAAACTGAAAGCATAGATTGAAGCAACCTACGCCAGGTTTGATCATGTGTTTTTTCTAATCGTATTATTTTCTTTTTATCTCATTTTCTATCTTCTTGTTAGAGCAATAAAATCTATTTGTGAAAAAAATAATAACTTGACTTTCTAGTTTTTTAAATTTTTTTGCTTGTCTTACGTTCTTAATGAGTTCACAGCTTCATTTCCATGTTAACATGCAAGTTATTTAGATTGTTTTTTTTTTTTAATTCTTTTAATATTACTTTTAGTTTCTTGAATTTTATTCATTCGTTTAAATTAAAATCTAAGAGCTATCAAAAAATTATATGTTTTCGTTAAGTTATTTGTGTAGATTAATTTGTTTGTTTGCTAATATAAGAAGCTTCTTCTGGTGAAATTCATTTGACCTGACTCTTATTTAAAAGACCTATATTTTACCCCGCATGAAAAATCTATGTTTGCCACGTTGTGCGATTAAGGACAAAAAACGACAATTTCGCGAGTGATCGTGATTGGTCATATGTTGTGAATAATGCTTTAGACCACATTGTTGAACTATTGTGATAAGAAACAGTACTGCTTGTATCACACTTTTACACCTCTTTTTTGTGAAAAAATAGGACGTAATAGATAAAATTAATGAAATAGAACATGGACAGAAACAAACATTTTTTGCTCCAGTTTCATTTATCTTATTATACTATATATTAAAAACCTATGTCGGTGGCTACAGTGCCACCGGTAAAGTTATTATAGGTATTTTACATTCTCTTTGTCCACACATCACTTTCCCCCCATCTTGCCACCACGCTTCCTTTCTCCAGTGATTCCTTGTTTCTCTCACAGACCCTCAAACTCATTTCTAGAGCCTGCAATTGTTCTTCCAGATCATTTCACTCTCTCTTTTTTCTCTGCCTCATTCCAATGTCATGCCAATTGACGAATGTATCTAAGAACAGGATGAGGCGAAGGCATATGCGGGTTAACAGAGATCATGGTGGTGTATGTTATGGTTCCATCGGCGTCTTTTTATAGTTCTTTTCTTCGGATACACTGTAGTCGTGACACCAGGTAAAGGTTAATTGTAATTTTAGGTGTCTATTTTCCAAGTTCAACTTCAAGGACATTTCGGGTTTCTTTGTGTGCTAGGTGTGTTGCAGATTCGTAGGTGTTGGATAGTTAAAATGAGAAAAAAGACCGATTAATCATGGGTTTGAATTTCAATATCTAATATTTCTGTTATAGTTATTTGAATTTTCGATCTGTTACAATTAGTCTTTTTAAATGGCCTATACGGGTCAAAGGTTGTTGGAAATTGGCAGGTGCAAATCGACGGCTCAACTTCCATAAATATGAGGTTGTATTCCTTCTCATTTGCCATGATTTATTCATATCTATGTTAGAGAACTAAATTCAATTTTATATTTGTTTTGGTAAAAAATCGAAGTAAAAAAGTTGAGTTCCATCTTGTCGTGGGTTGTTGTTGAGCTATTACCAATGTGATACTGTGAATTAACAAAAATGAATAAAAAATTAATATGTATGGATGTTTTCTTATTGTGAAGATTAAGGTTTTTTGTTTCTATTATTTACCCAAATAAAGAAATTACATTGAAGGGCATAGATCTAATTAAGAGTGCAGACTTGAATCTCTTCTAATGGAGTTGCTGGTTAACTCACATTTTATTTTTATTTCTTACTAATTGGTAAATTAGTGTAGGGTAGATTTTTAATACTTACATGATGGGTAGGTATAGAATGCTTACCATTTGATGGTTATTCACTAGACAATTTTGTAGTAGTCTGTTTTTTACCTTGAATGTTGTTTTTTTTCCACCAACAAGTCAATTCATATCATACGGCAAAGACTAAATTTGCATTTATCATGTGCTAGAAAAAAAGTTATGTGTGTATATGCATTCAGTTCTTGCAGATTAAAAACCTTTGCTAATGTCATTCACCCAGCCTTTTACTAGATGGACATGCAGATTTGTTGTTGGAGGTAGAAGTGTAGAGCTGCATAAAGGTTATTTAAGCTACATGTTGTTTTGGGTGTTCTTTGGGAACTGCAGGCTGCTTTGGAAACCTTTGCTAGAAGTCATTTTGGATTCATATTTGTGATCGGAGGTGGAGCTACACAATGGTTGTTCAAGCTACAGGTTGTTTTTTTTGTTATAGCCTTGAAAATCCGATTGGGCAGATGATATTCGAATGATTATGTTATTTGCAGTTGCTTGAATGTTTGAAATATTTCATGTAAATTAAATAATTAATCCCTAGAACATGTGTGAAATAACATTAAAAGAGAGTTCTACCAAGTGCTTGAATGTTTGGATATCATATTCTCTTCTAATAGCTCCTTTGGATATCATAGTCAAGTTACCTTGGACATTACCTTCTGGTGTAGTGCTTGATATAAGATCTTGATTGGTATAAATTTAATTTTGAAAAATAAATGTTGTGTGAGATCAGGCATAAACATCAACACTTTGCTCTATATGCATCTATACAAGTTATCATTTTAAAAAGTGGCAAGTAGAACCGCGGCAACGCGCGGAGTTACAACTCTAGTTTAAATAAATATGTGTAGTTGGTTATACAAATTTGTCAAACTAGTTTTATTCCAATACGGCTTCGACTTGACCCTACCCATAGGCTTGAGAAATATTCTTAGGGTTTGATATTGGAACACTCCAAAATTATAAATTAACACCTCAAATTTCTTGACATAAACTCTTGAAATGTCCTGTTTGGATTTCTCTTCCAACAGACCAAAACTTAAAGATTGTAGTTTCTCGAAGAACTTAACAAGCAAATACATAGCTTCATCCTCCGAAGTCACGACTAAATCAGTCAGTGCACTCTACATTACAAGTTACACCATCCAAATATTATGACTTTGTAGTTCACGGCAAAATTTTGACGGTACTTATTTCATGCTTTTACGTACCCGTCACAACGCGGGGTCGTAATACTAGTTATAATATATAAACTACAAAGTCATAATATTTGGATGGTGTAACTTGTACTATATGGGGCGTATAGCCCTCTGACAGCCCCCCCTGAATTTTCCTCGTTTCAGTGTTTTCGACCATATACGCCGCGTATAGACCCGTACACGGCGTATAAGAGGATGTCGATTTATCTAAGTAGATGTGGCCTATATTAGAACCCTATTCTTATCCTTGCAAGATGGAACTATTGATTAATTCTTGTTTATGGATCAATTTTCCAGAACCCTAATTGTCACACCCGGCCTCTCACACCAACAATTTTGTCCGCTTCGTCCACGAGGAGCTCATGGATTTGCTTTTGGTTGCCCGGGTGAAAACTTCCCAGGGAGGTCACCCATCCCTGGATTGCTTCCACCTGAGCACGCTTAACTGTGGAGTTCTCCTCTCATCCACAGCCAATACGCCCAAAACGCGTTGTTGATATTAGAGGCCAGACATTCCTTATGAACCAAGAATCTCTCCTGTCCACGGCCAATGTGGGATATGTGTAGGGTGTCACAAGCACCCCCTGTTTGGACTCATCGTCCTCGATGAGCCCGAGAAGTCACCATCCTCAATGAGGTATGTCCCACACCCCGAACGGCACAGGAGTGGCTCTGATACCATTCTGTCACACCCGGCCTCTCACACCAACAATATTGTCCGCTTCGCCCACGAGGAGCTCACGGATTTGCTTTTGGTTGCCCGGGTGAAAACTTCCCAGGGAGGTCACCCATCCCAGGATTGCTTCCACCTGAGTACGCTTAACTGTGGAGTTCTCCTCTCATCCACAGCCAATACGCCCAAAACGCGTTGTTGATATTAGAGGCCAGACATTCCTTATTAACCAAGAATCTCTCCTGTCCACGGCCGATGTGGGATATGTGTAGGGTGTCACACTAATATCAATCAAATCATTTAATCATCATGAGGGAAAAGAATGAAACACTTGTAACAAGACTGTCGTTGATGTGGATGATGACAATTGCATACGATTTCGTTATGATACTATAAGTTTGATGTAGAGATGACAGAGAGGATTCTTAATGATATTTTTCAAGGAAATCATATGATCGATGATTTCTAAATTCCCAATATCCTCTTTTTATATACCAGTATCTAAGGAAATCATAATGCCCCATTTACATATCAATATTTACATTTACATCTGTCAAATAAATGTTAGAAACTATCTATGTTATATTCGCATAATTAATTATTATTAGTGAATGGTCCTAAGGCCATTATCATGTGGATAATTTTCCATCAGAAACTGGTCTCAAACCGAGTAAACTAACCGCAACCCGATTTAAACCCGGTCTCTTTCCCTTACCCAAACCAGCTCTTAAAAAAAGAGCGGTTTTAACTTTTGTTGAGCCAATCCAAACCGGTTTCCAACCCGATTTATACTCCTCGTACACCTAAGTTTTGAAATGACCGGTTATATGAACATTCATTTGAGTTATTAACACACCTTTCACTTTCTCTCTCTTTCTATAGGTATTTGTATATGTATAGAAAAAAAAGAAATAGAGGGTGTGTATCTATAACAAACCTCGTTAAATTTTGTAGTTACCCCGTTACGTAAATATGATGAAAAGCACGGTCAAAGTGACCTAAGATTCCCGCTGTGAACCTTTTGTTGCAGAGCAGGTGTCAGGGGACACGTGTCCACCACACACCCTGACTCATCAACAGTTTCAAACACCCAAAATTACCATCCTACCCTCTCTAGCCGTTATGCGCCATTTCTACACTATACTCCAGGTCACTTTCGTCATTTCACCCACTCCCCCCATCTTCACTGTTGTTTTCATCCAAATGAATCAACACACACACACACACAGATCCTCTCTCACAAAATCACACACACAAGCACACACTCTCTCTTAGGGTTTTCAACCGTAATTAACTGATGGCTACTGCATCTTCTTCCGATCCGGTGATGAAATCGGAAGGAAGTAGCGGTGGCGGTGGCGGTGGCGGTGGCGGTGAACCGTCGGAACCCGCGGCGGCGGTGGTGGTAGGGGTAGGTGTAGGGAAGGGGAGCAGTTATCAACAGCAGTTGATGGTGAAATACAGAGGATTGAAGAAGTCGAAGAAGGAGAGAGGATGTACGGCCAAAGAACGCATCAGTAAAATGCCTCCTTGTGCTGCTGGAAAACGTAGCTCTATCTACCGGGGAGTTACTAGGTATATGGAGTTAATCGGTGGTTTTGATTTTCGTATTGAAGTTATGCGTGTGTGTGTGTGTTGAGTTTGATTCTGTATAGGCAGTCGATTACTTGATTTTGGGATCATTGATAGTGATTATAGGCTTAACTGCTACTGGAATAGGAGCTTTTTCATAATCCAGTGGTTCTATTTATGAAATTTATCATCATATGTTGCTCTGTGGTTTTGTGTTGTTTTTTGGGGAGATGAAAGAGGGATTTATGATCCAAGGTCTTTAACATTGTTGAAGATGAGAGTTGGGAGTACAGGAAACTTGAAGTAAAATCATGCATCGATTCATTGTGCCTTGCGTGATCTAGATCCACAACGAAGTATTAGATGATACAGAATGCATTGAACAAGAAGCATAAGTCTGATTGGATTCAAACGGTTGCCAGCAATCCAGCATCCAAGGTTGTTGCAGCCATATGTGATGTTGATGTGATGCTCACAGTTCCCCCACTCAAATGCTTTGCGATGGCAGTGGTTTGGTAGTTATTGATTGTCATGTAAATTTATCATCTTAGATGAATGGTTCTTTGCGATCCACATTGTGCACATCGTAGAATCTTCCAGAATTTTTTAGTATATGCTCGCTTGTGCATAATATATAGTCTATGTATAGAATACTGCAAATGATTGTAGATGGATCATAAAAACGTGGGTGTTCTAGGATGCTTCAAAACATTTAAATATGAGACAGACTCTGGGCTAGCCTTAGGTGCCTACTGGTCTTCTAAAGTATCTGCACAATTTTATACATATACAGCTTCCCCCAGTGAACAAGGCTCAAGTGTAATATAACTTGTTATCTTAACTGGCTGATAAAGTTATGATATTTAGCACCATCTAATATATAAGAACCAAGGTTATTGGTTCTCACATGTTACAATGTTTTAGTGTGCAAGTGCTGCTGCATGTGACAATTGTCCGAAACCACGTTTTAACTTCTACATCAGCCATAGTCATTTCTCTTTTCCTTCCAAGATTATATACTTTGCACTCTTATCAAGTTCTTAAGTTATTTTTATTTTTAATGGTATTAGGCATAGATGGACTGGTCGTTATGAAGCGCACCTATGGGATAAAAATACCTGGAATCAGAATCAGAATAAGAAGGGCAAGCAAGGTTCAATCCTCTCTCTGTTTGTATGTGTGTGTTCCTATATCTGCATGCCCGTCTGTATGTATATATGTTACAAGAAAGCTTTCTTTGCTTTGCTCCTTGTCAGATGCATGAATTAAGAGCAATGATTTCTAATCTGATTTCTGTCTTGTTTTGTATGGGTCATGGGCACTGGTTTTGGCATCAACTTCAACAGTTTACTTAGGTAAGGATCTACTTGTGTACTTACGGTACTGTTTAATTGATACTACAATGTCTACATTTATTTTTGTTATATTATGCTAAACGTTTCTTTAGGTGCATATGATGATGAGGAAGCTGCTGCCAGAGCATACGATCTTGCTGCCTTGAAGTATTGGGGCCCTGGGACGCTCATTAATTTTCCGGTGAGAGATCATAGTCTCACAAGCAAAGGATTTTTCTTTGAATATCATATTTCTACTACTGTTCAGAGATATGAAAACTGTAATGTCATATTTGATCTTATTTTTCACCATCTCCCTGCACCAAATATACATATTCTTGTTGCCAGGTCACAGACTATACCAGAGATCTTGAAGAGATGCAAAACCTATCAAGAGAAGATTATCTTGCATCACTCAGAAGGTATAAAAGGCAACTAATACATGTGTGTGCATAATTTTACTTCTACCTGTTTGATTTTCTTATTTTTTGTCATGAACAAATTGCAGAAAAGGTAGTGGTTTCTCAAGGGGAACCTCTAAATGTCATGGAGTTTCCAGGTATCTAATTTATCCTTTGTTTCGAAAGGGAGCCATGTATACTTCATCAAACTATTGATCTATTCTCAAGGGGAACCTCTAAATGTCACTTTCTACTTTTCTAGTTAAAATCGTATCATAGATGCGAATAATTAGATCTCCTTCAACCACCTGCTACATTCTAAATATGCTAATAATCATGTGGGCAAATTAATCAAAGAGGTCAGAAAATTGATCTATTCTCATTTTAAAGATGTAATCCAAAAGGTATATCTGAATCATAACATTAGGATCCTCTTGATCTCTTTAATTCCAAATGCCTTGATGGATTTCCACCCTTTTGTTTCTGCCCCTAATACGATTGAACTGATCAAGCATGGATAATATTCTTTTAATGGTATACCAAATATCATCAGTTTCAAAACAGGCCACAATCTTTATAAAAGAGTCCCACATGCTGTGAGTGGAAACCATCTTCCTAAAGCACTATTAGTCGTCCAGGAGACCTCAAATGCTACCAGTCCATACATAAGGTTTTGTAACATTTTATAGTTTTCTTTGGCTTTCTGTTTGTGCTATAAAACAGTACTAGATGGGATTCACCCTTGGGCCAAATATCTGGAGCTGATTACCACATTCGCATGCATCATGGTAAGCAAGAGTTTTGAGCCAAATATAAAACATTAAATATAAAACATTTAAATTATTATTTAATATTTTCTAGTTTTTGTTATCATAAATAACTCTTTTATTTATTTAATTTGGGCGAAAAGAAATTAGCGGATCAACCCAACTCGAGACAACCCTGTTTTGACCCGTACAAGAAATTTTACGTTTCAACCTGAAACTCCTTTTGTTGTGCTACCCAACGTGTCCATCTTGGGTTTACAATGCTCACATATTTGAATGTTTCTTTTACTTCTATTAACTTTTGCGCTTCTTGCATAAGGCATTGCAAAAGTACTTGTTTACTAAGTTATTACACTGCAGGTGATGATGCAACAACAGAGAGTGAATATGCTGGTGGATTTTGCATCGATAGGAAAATAGATCTTACACCGTACATTAAATGGTGGGGACCCAACAAGTCCAGCCAAGGTGAATCTCAAGGAAAATCATCAGATGAGACAAAACATTGTGATTCTGAAAATATTGGAAGTGAACACAAAACACCTGAATGGGTAACCCAACCCACTGAACCATATCAACTGCCTCGTTTGGGTGTGTCTCATGACGGAAAACAACATAAAAGGTCATCAGTATCTGCCATGAGTATACTGTCAAGATCTGCAGCTTACAAAAGCTTACAAGAAAAAGCTTTGAAAAAGGAAGTCGAAAAGGAAGTTGAAAATGACGAGAATGAAAACAAACTTAATATCAACAAGATGGATTATGGTAAGGCGGTTGAGAAATCAAGTGATGATGGTGCAACTGAAGGATTTGGAGTTGGATTAGGAATTGAGCTTGAAAGGAACACATACCCATTGACTCCTTTCTTATCTGCACCCCTTTTGACCAATTATAATACTATTGACCCGTTGACCGACCCTGTTCTTTGGTCATCCCTTGTTCCTTCTCTCCGCACCAGATCTTCTCAGCCTGTGGAGGTAAGTTCCTATTATCACTAGAGGTGGCAAATGTGCGGGTTGGGTAGTAGGTCAAAACACTTAATTCTTTGGTGTGGATTAAAATGGGTCTGATAACAACTTATGTTATCCTGTTAGATATAATTACCAATTAATAATAAATCTATGATCTACGATTGTATATAATACACACAAAACACATGCTGAATTTTCATCTCCTAATCAATTATGGCAATCTAATTCGTGACACATTGAATATTTTAACATCAGGCTACAAAGACCGAGACCAGTTCAGATTATACTTTCTTCCAACAGGAGGACTTGCTACCTACATGATCCAAGTAAAAGGTGTGTTCTTTTGCCCAAATTATCTTGGAAAAACTCTTGAATGCATGCGCAACACTACAGAGAATCGATAACTATCTCATACTGCCTTAGAACAAGAGAAAGTTGCCAGATGCACGTGGTATGTTACCTTAGTTTTGTTTATTGTTATATAGAGAAAGTTGCCAGAAATGTATACATATATATATGTATGTATAAGAGTAGATGTTTAATAGTAAACATGTTATTATCATAGAAGTTGTATTTATAAAGGGTACAATGTTATATTAAGTATAGGAAAATTGTTAAAAGATTTTGGAAGCTATTTGAAGATTTTGTAAGTGTGCATTAGGGGGGGATGCTGATGAGCCTGAGCTTGCCAAGACAAAACACTTTCCAGCTAGAATTTATCTTTAATAAGATTAGAACTATGATTGGTAAAGCAAGTGCAGATAACTAAAAATATATTTATTTTGTTTGCACCGACTTGAATTGAGCCTGTATTAGAAAATACATCAAATTTTCTTAAGTACATATTTTGTTTTTTGAGTTTATATTGTACTTTCTTAATTGTAGTTATTCATATTATATTATTGGGTTTATTTGTATATAGCTTCTAGATAGACTTCTCCAGGGTCCCTCGCTTGTATATATTATTAAGGCCCAAAGGCGTGGGTCTAGTCGGTCGACTTAATCGGGGTTACTTGGCCACTAAGTATGGTTATTAGGTTATTAACTATGATTGAGTTGTGTAAATGGAAATAGGAAATGACATCTAGATACATTACAACAAGAGAAAACCTCTAAACAGACCCTAGGGAACCTACGTGGGACTATGAGCCATAAATTAATAGATACAAAATAAATTACATAATATATAAACTTGTTACATATAAAATCTATCTGTGGGTTTTAGAGTTTTCGCAAAGATATCTTCTAGTTGAATTTTTTTCTCCGCATGAATTGGCTGAGTAGAAGTAGAGTCTATTTAGGTATCTTTTACTCTATCTCTGATTGGATGGCAATCAACCCTTATAAGTTTCATACTCATGAAGTATTTGATTCTTGGTTATACGTATAGTTGATTGACTATCACAATATAACTACATCAAGTCTTTAGAAACTATCTCGAGTTCTTTAAGAATATGACAAACTCGTATCATCTCCGATATGACATCTGGCATGGCTCTGTACTCTAACTCAACGTTAGATCTAGATACCGTGTTACTTCTTATTCATTCATGATAGGTTTCCATCAACAAACACATAATACCTAGTTGTAGACTGTCATGAAATGACATCCTGCCCAATATGCATTCAAGAATCTAGATATTCGTCCTTCGTAAATGCATCCACGCGATGTGTGTCTTAAGATTACATCATTACCCATCTAGGTTTTATTCTCACTCATCTCTTTTAAGCGGTTTCATTGTTTTTTTTTCCTGACATTTTTCTATTTAAAAAAGTAAATTATTTAATTTTGTTATTTCCTTTCCAATGAATTTTGTGCTCATTGTAATGGTTTCGTTTATGTTGATTTTTTTATTGATGTTTCAACACTTTTTGGTCATGTTCAATAGTTATTTTTTAACGGCAGACAACAAGCGCATGTCAATAAGAAAATCAAACACAAAAGAAACTCATGGCAAAGTGCGGTTTTAAATTCTATTTAATTTATATTATATATAAGAGATTAACGTACTTTAAAAAATGACTAAACTTTAAAATTTAAATTAAAGAAACTGATATTAGCTTGTGTACGAAGCTATCAGAATGTAACACATGATTTAAGTATATGCATTGGCGCCATAATTATGCACAAACTTAAATTAAGAAAGCAACAAACTTAAAGAAAGAGTTTGGATGATTTTTAGAAACACGATTACTTAAAGAAAGTGCAGGATCGATTATGGGTGGTTTTTCTCTCAACTCACTGTGAATAAACACTCAGCAAGTAGTCTATAAAGAGTTGATCACAATATAACAAGTAAGAAGCAGTAAGAAAATTAACACAGGAAGTAAATTTTCAAGGTACTTTTATATATTGCCTCTCAACTCAAAGGATTACAAGACTCTTGGACTCAAATCGCTTATCTAATGAGTTACATGGAGAAGATATATATAATACTACCTACAGCCGTATATACTTTGATACCAGCTGGATACCTCTAACCTTACATCTATACTACAAGACTCTAGGTGAGGTCTTTCAGACATTTTGCCTGAGAGTTGATAGTCAGGACATGTCCCTGACTTACCTTTTGTCACCAACTAAAGTTGGTAACATGTACTATCATAAAAAGGTGAACAGTAGAATAAAGTATGGTCAACAACATGGCTCTTTAGGAAGATGCTATGCTGTATCAGAGGTCTGCAGCGGACTGTCAGGGACCATACTTTTATCTGCTGGTCATAGCAATGTCTTCCGAAGGATAAAGTAATTCGGAAGAATAACTTCTTCCGAAGCCACTTATACTTCGGAAGACTGCTTCTTCCGAGGCTTGGATTCTTCTTTGTCTTCGGAAGCAGACTTTGTCTTCAGCTCTTTCATCAGACTTTGTCTTCGGAAGCTTTCAGACTTTGTCTTCAGCTCTTTCATCAGACTTTGTCTTCGGAAGCTTTCAGACTTTGTCTTCAGCTCTTTCATCAGACTTTGTCTTTGGAAGCTTTCAGACTTTGTCTTCAGCTCTTTCATCAGACTTTGTCTTCAGTAGATATCTTCAGCTGTTGGCTTCAGCTGTTGTCTTCAGCTTTTGCCTTCAGTAGATATCTTCAGCTGTTGGCTTCAGCTGTTGTCTTCAGCAGTTGACTTCAGCTTTTGCCTTCAGTAGATATCTTCAGCTGATGTTCTTCAGACTTTCGGAAGATCTCTTGTTGGCTTCGGAAGCCCTTCAATGTAGCACCAAAATGACTATGGAGTGGTTTTGGTTGCACCAGCCTTATCATGATCCAACAAACTCCCCCTAGGCTGATGCTACCAAAACTTCACTTCCCTCTTCTTCTCAAAGCTCTCAGCACCATGGAAAGTAAGTGTTTATCAGTGTCTTCATTCTTTCCTGATGTGGTGCTGAGAATCTTGTACAGATCCTTGGTAGACAAAACCTCCACTCTGTCTCCTTGGATTATGTGTACCCTTTGTTGTGGCCCTCTGAAAAGAGTTAGTTGATGGGAACTATAGTCATATTCCCATCTAACTATTTGTTCCAATTCATGACCTTCCACCATCTGTAGAAAGGCTGTGCCTTTGGTGGTTGGTCTTTCCTTGTCTTCCGCTCTTTTCAACTTCAACTCTTCTTCAATCTTGGCTATTCTACTTAGTTCAGCCAAGTGGAGACCGCTGATATGATTTCTGATGTGTGCAGCAGTCTCAGAGTTGGAGGGATTGGAGAATGGCTTCTCTGCAAGCTCAGCAAGGTCGAATCTGCTGAGATGCAATAGAGATGTGGCATTAAGCCTGTTGGTTTCGCCATTCTCCCTTTCCACAACAAAGTTGTGAGAAGGTTCATCGAACCTCCACTGGATTATAGCATTCCTAGGTCCAGGAGATTGACTAGAAATCCTGTCCTCTTTCCTGGTATCCAGCAGAGTCACCAGTCTCCTTCTTAGTCTCTTCTCCTCAGCATTGAGGGTATCGGAGTTGAGACCAAGAAGTCTTGCAGCCTGGCCCAAGGTGTCTCTAGGCAACTCAAGAAATTGTCCTAGGGTGAGGGAGCTTGAAGAGTTATCAACATAGGAGATGTTGATAAGGTCTCCCTCACAGGAGATGCTGCTCAAGGTGGTGCAGTTGATGAGCCTTGTCTTGAACTCCTTTATTTCCTCAAAGAAGAGATGTTGAGGAGGCTGAGGGGATGGTCTTGGTTTTTGTTGGGTAGGCTTAGTTTTGTGGTTTTGGGTTGTGTTTTGGGTTTTAGGATGGGTAGTTTGGGTGGTTGAGGTGATGTGGTAGGTTTGGGTAGAGTTGTGGATTCAGGGGTGAAGGTTTCATCAGTGGGTTCGGTTTTAATGGGAAATGGGATTGGTTCTTCTGATGTGGGTTGAGGTTTAGTGGTTGGCTGTGGTTGAGTGGCTGGGGTGAACACCATTCCCTGTACCCTCCTGTACATCTCCTTCCTTTTTCCCAAACGGATGTCAGCTTTTATTTCACTGACAATCCGCTAGAGTGTCCTCTCGGACATAGGTCCCACCTGCCTACCAGAGAAGCCATGAGCTCGGAGATAGTCTTTCATCCAGGCTTTGTCATTGGACTCCTTGGTGGCAGTGACCCCCTTCTCTTCTTCCCTCCTCTTCTTCTCCCTCAACTTCTCCCTAGCAGCCTTCTTCCTTTCCTTCTTCATTTGATCCTGCTCTTTATTGTGGAGCAGCAGGATCATGTCATCATCATGTGGAGACAGTTCAGGAAGACTGAAGCCTCTTGAGAGTAGGAATTTGATCCTATCCTCTCTCAGCTTCAGGGCTGCCTCCCTTCACTCTTCTTCTTCCCTCTCCAAGGCTAACCTGGCTTCTTCTTCTTGTTTTAGTCTGGTTGACCTTTCCAAAGTCACCAACTCCTCTAGTGGTAGCAGGAGTATCTCCTCATTGGCAGCTCCTAAGCTGATGAGCTGGTCAATGAGTGCTGTTCTTCTCTTTTGGTTGATTTCTTTCTGATTGGCTGCAGCTGCCTTAGAACTAGCAGCTAGCAGCTTTTCAGTAGGAAACCTACCTTTCCTTTTGAGCTTCTCAATCCTCTCCTCCTCCTGAATCTCTTCCGCAGTCAATTTTCTTTTTCCTTTGTCTTTGGCAGTGCTTGACTGTGGTGGTTCTTGGATGGAGGGTTGTGATTGAGAGAGAAGTTCAGCTGGTGTTTGGGTTGGAGGAATGTCAGAAATGTCCTCCCTGCTCATCTCAGATGCTATTTCAGCAATAACATCTGTGATGGTCAGTTCCTCGGACATCTGGAATAAGCCTTCCGCAGCTTCTATTTCGGCCTCGGAAGACTTTTCTTGTTCTTCCGAGGCTTCCATGTCAGCTTCGGAAGCTTCAGCTTGAGCTTCGGAAGATAAGACAGCTGCAAGTTCTGTCCTAACTGTTTCAGTTGCTGGACCATCAGTCCCCATTTCCCCTTCGAAGCTAATCTCAGGTTCCATGTGGACCTTAGGTTGACCAACTTCTTCCACAGTGGTAGAAGGTGCAGTCAGTCTTTGAAGCTCCTCAGCCCAAAATATATGAGTGTGGTGTCGAGGCTGGGCTGTTCTAGGGAGGATCTCAATACAAACTTTGTGAAAAGTCTGTAGAGATCTTGAAGCATTCTTGAGTCAAATCTCTAGAAAAGATTGAGATGACTTAGGTAGTGTGATGAGTTGGGAAGTAAGGGATTGGGTCTGTGGTTCCTCAATTGTTTGTCTCTGAACTTTCTCCCCCTTTTTGGTAGGATCATCTTGAGAGCTAGATGAGCTAGAGGAAGAAGTCAGTGAGACCTGAATCGGTACATGCCTAACAGACCTCTCCGTCTGTTTCTCAGCTAGTTTAGCCTTGAGGTTGTTAATCTCAAGTTGCTGAGTGGCAGTCCTTGATTCTAAGATCCTTACCTGTGATTCCAGGTTGGAGACGTTAGAAAGCAAGTACTGAAGTGTTAGTTGCATACTTCCCTCATCTTCATGAGAAGAATCACGGGGAGATGAGATAACATACCTAGTATGCTCAGTCTCACCACCAGATGTGGCTTCTTGGCACCCTGGTTTCCTTTGCTCAGAGTCATCTCTTTCAGAGATGTCAATGGGCAAAGTTGACGTAGACTCAGTCCTAATGATGTTACCACTGTCCTGAGAGCTCAATGAGAGACTCTAAGTAGTGGCAGCTGAGCCTACATGAGTCCCCTCCACATCAGTGGGACTCACCTCAGTAATTGGCTGCTGATGGGGGCTAGAGACAAGGGATCCCTCTTGGCTCTGTTGATCTTTCAGAGGGTGTTGTAGATCAACTTCATGGCCATGGAGAGATGTAATCTCTTCATCAGTACGGAGTAAAAGGTCAGTGAAAGATAAGGAGGTTAAACCTACTGACCCGGGACCTAGATCAATGTCTACAGGCATTGAGCCTATGGTGGGGCTGTCCCTAGAAGGCTGCACAGGGGAGTGTAGAGACTCACCCTGTGGGCTTAAGGCTTGGGGTTCCGGCTCTTGGGTTTGAGACTGAGGAGGCTCAAAACCCACATTAAGGTCGAATGTGAAAGATGGTGTGACCTCGGACTGAGTGGGAGCCCATGATTCCACTCTAGCCCTTTTGGTTTGAACTGAAGGAGCTTTTTCAATCAAAGTAGATTGAACAAGGGTTCGTTTGGGTCGTCTCTAGTATGTAGCTTTGATGGGTAAAGAAGATTTTGGCATTGTGGTGGAGGTTGCTGGTGTGGGTTCATCACCTGTGGGGATAACAGGGATGTCACCAGGAGCTATGCGCTCAGTCATCTCTGGAGGTAATGGAGTGTACCTTTCAGTGAAGTTGATGGAAACCTTCTTCAGTATTTTGAAGATGGTAGGCCTCATTTATGGAACAGTAAGAGCAGCTGCGCAGACAAGCTTGCTCGGTTCCAGCTCACAGTTGATTATGTGTTGAATAAATCTGGGATACATGAAGAATGTATCCCTGCTCAGATTGCTGATAAGGTTGGTCAACATAAATCGTGAGTAGTTGAATCGGAGACCTCTCACCAACCCATGAACTAGGCATCCTAGTTCATATGGGATTTGATCCCAACCCCCTGATTTGTTGGAGAGGCAGTGCAGGATAATGTGCAGCAGAAACTTCCAATGGTAAGAGAAGTTAAACTTGTAGACTGTAGACCTGCTTACATCCCCTCCATATCCCATGAGGATATAGGTGCCTTCCAAGTCTTCTTTGGGGAACTCAGTAGGAGCCCCATCATTATGGAGCTCGAGATGCTCCCTGATGAGCTGTTCAGTGATGACCAACTCTTGGCCACAAATGCGAGTTCTCAGTACTCGAACCCCATTCAGAACTGCAGTTTGACCGTTGCTCCAGAATTCGGACATATGGTTGGAGTATACGGTGGGGTTAACTGTAAGTGCAGTGAGGTATGTGGATTCGGTAAGAAAGGTGATGATTTGGGTGAAGTCGGCATCCCTTGACGAATCAAGTAATGCGACTTGGTTGTGCTGAGGGTTTAGCGCCATTGAAGAAAAGGTAAGCTTGAAATTTGGGTGAAATTGCAGGTTTGACAGTGAAGGGAATAGTTAGGGCAGTAAATTGGTAAAAGAAGATGAAATTGATCAGTCAAGATTATTTAAAAGGGGATGAATTGTGGTAGTGGCGGTAATAGGGTAACTGTTTGGGGTTACTGTGGGTGGTATGGTGGTTTACGGCGGAGAAATGATAGTGGCGGCAAAGGATAATTTTAAATAATCTGACCATCATAAACAAAATCTTTACTTTTTACAGAGTGGGGCCCAAAAGATATCCGTTACATATAAAAACCTTTACTTCCGAATGTAAAACATTTCCGAAGGTAATTTTCTTCCGAAGACAATTTCTCTTCCGAAGCAAGTCATTGCTTCCGAAGGTAAAATTGTCCTTTGAAGGTACTTTCTCTTCCGAAGCAAGGCATTGCTTCCGAAGGTAAAGTTGCCTTTCCGAATGGAGAGCTTTACAAGCTTCGGAAGTAGATCTGATGTGAAATCAATCGCTTCTTCCGAGACCAAAAACTCTTCCGAGAAGAAAATTTCCATTGAGGAATTTTGGCTTCGGAAGATATTCAAGAATATCTTCCGAGAGTTAATTCCTCTTCGGAAGGAATTTACACTTAGAATAATTTAAAGATCTTTTGTAACAGGGCTTAAATTGTATTGACCCAAGACATTACACATTTAAAAAGCTTTTCAAAAGAGGTAGTTAATCAATATTTATCATCCCAATAGCTGATATGAGATACTTAAATCTTTGTTCATCAAATGCCTTTGTGAACAAATCAGCATATTGTTCATTTGAGTCAACTTTGATTAACTTGATCAAATTCTTCTCATGAATATCTCTAATGAAATGATACCTGATATCAATGTGCTTTGTCTTGGAGTGCTTCACCGGATTCTCAGTAATGGAGATAGCACTATTGTTGTCAATATGGATAGGAGTAGTCATGAAGTTGAATCCATAGTCTAACATCTGATTTTGAATCCATAGCAGTTGAGCACAGCAGCTAGCAGCAGCAATGTATTCAGCTTCAGCAGTTGATGTAGAGACACATGATTGTTTCTTGCATTGCCATGAGATAATCCTTCCACCAAGAAATTGACATCCTCCTGATGTTGATTTCTTGTCAATGTTGCAGCCACCATAGTCACTGTCAGAGTATCCATAGAGATTGAAATCACTATTTCTTGGATACCAGAGACCTAGTTTAGGTGCTCCTTTGAGGTATCTGAGGATTCTCTTTGCAGCAGCTAGGTGAGACACCTTTGGAGCAGCCTGATATCTTGCACAAATGCATGTGGCAAACATGATATCTGGTCTACTAGCAGTGAGATACATCAGAGAACCAATGATTGCTCTATATTGATGTTGATCAGTATCCTCCCCCTCAAGGTCAGGGCAAAGATTATGGTTTCTGGGTATGGGTGTCTTGGCTGGTTTACAATCCTTCATTTCAAATCTTTCTAAGATGTCTGAGACATACTTAGATTGACTTATGAAGAACCCTTCTTTCATCTGTTTCACCTGAATTCCAAGGAAAAAGTCCATTTTTCCCATGGAACTCATCTCAAACTTCTGCTTCATAATGCTTTCAAAGTCCTTGCACATTTAGTCGTTTGAAGAACCAAATATGATGTCATCAACATAGACTTGTACAAGCAAAATGTCTTCTCCACTCTTTCTGATGAAAAGAGTCTTGTCAATGGTACCTCTAGTGTATCCATTCTTCAGGAGAAACTGAGACAAGGTATCATACCACAGCCTAGGTGCTTGGTGCAGCCCATATAGAGCTTTATCCAGTTTGCACACATAGTTGGGGTGCTGTGGGTCTTCAAATCCTGGAGGTTGACATACATAGATTTCCCTATCTATATCCCCATATAGAAAAGCACACTTGACATCAAGTTGGTAGACTGTGAAGTTCTTGGATGCAGCATAAGCAAGGAAGATCCTAACTGCCTCAAGTCTTGCAACAGGTGCAAAGACATCAGTATAATCAATTCCTTCCTCCTGGGTGTATCCTTGAACTACTAGTCTTGCCTTGTTCTTGATAATCAAGCCTCTATCATCTTTCTTGTTCCTGAATACCCATTTAGTGCCTATGGGTACTTGACCAGATGGTAGTGGGCATAGATTCCAGACCTTTTGTCTTCTGAATTGAAGCAGCTCCTCCTGCATCGATTCAACCCAACTACTATCCTTTAAGGCATCTTCTACCTTCATTGGCTCCATCTGAGACAAGAAGCATGAGTACAAGCAGACATTCCCATGATGAGTTTGTCCTCTTGTTCTCACTCCCTCAGAGACATTCCCTATGATGTTCTCAGTTGGATGAGTGTTGTGAATCCTAAGGCGAGGAATCACTTCCAGTTGCAGAGATAAGTCCAGATTGGACATATTCTGATCAGGAACTGGATTACTCTGTCCAACTGCTGTTTCAAAGTCATTCAATGAGGACTGATTGAATGATTGAGAAACATCATCAATGGTTGGTTGTGAAGTAGTATTAACAGTTGCCTGTTCCTTCAGAATACTACTTCCCTCAACCTGGTGTTGTAGTGGATCACCTGAATAGCTTTGAGGTTGATCAAGTGATTCACTTGTTGAAGCTTCACTATTCCTAGAGATAGTTACACTATCAGATCTGTGAATGGTTGAAGCTTGTTGCCTTTTAGCTCTTGGAGAATTTGGACGAGGTCTGGGAAGCTCAAATAGTTGATCTGCATCAGCATCAGCATCACCTTGAGCACCTGTTCCAGCTGAAACATTCTCACAAGATTGTTTAGAATAGTTTGGAAACAACTCTAAATCAAAGATATACTCAGGTCCATTCCCCCTAACATAAGGAGTGTGCTCATTAACAACTATATTGGATGACTCCTCAAATTGTTGATTCTTGATGTTGTATACTCTATAAGCTTTGGAGCTGGAAGAATACCCAACAAAGATAGCATCATCCGACTTCTCAGCAAACTTTGCCAAGTTGTCCTTTGTGTTAAGTATGGTACACCTGCAGCCAAAGGACCTTAGAAAGCCAATGAACGGTGGCCTCTTGTTCCATAACTCATAAGGGGTTTTTCCATGGGGCTTAACTACAAGAACCCTGTTCTGCACATAACATGCAGTGCTGACTGCCTCTGCCCAGAATGTTAGAGGCAGCTTTGAATCAGCTAACATGGTCCGAGCAGCCTCAATAAGTGTCCTGTTCCTCCTCTCAGCAACACCATTTTGTTGAGGAGTTCTGGGAGCAATATATTGTCTGGCAATCCCTTTTGAGTCATAGAATGAGTCAAGAACAAAGTTCTTAAACTCAGTCCCTTGATCACTTCTAATGATCTTAACCTTGTGATCAATTTGATTTTCTATTTTAAGAATAAAAGATTTTAAAGTTTCAGTAGTTTCATCTTTACTTCTTAAAAAGAATACCCATGTAAATCTTGTAAAATTATCAACTATCACAAGGCAGTATGATTTCCTTCCAATGCTCATTATACTTGTGGGACCAAAGAGATCGATGTGCAATAAGTGTAATGGAGTAGTGATAGAGTTAACACATTTGGATTTATGAGATGATCTGTGTTGTTTCCCTTTCAGGCGTGCAACACAGTTATCTTTGCAGAAAAATTCCTTTTTAGGCAAACCATGTACCAAGTTATTTTTAGCCAATTTATTCATTGTTTTAAAATTAACATGACACATGCGTTTATGCCATAGTGTTGACTCATCACTATCAGCTTTGGAAAGAAAGCATGATACTTCACCCGTAGGAGAAGCATTGTTCATATCCAGCTTGTACATATCCCCTTTCCTGGGAGATCTAAGAAGCACCAATTCCGGAGGAATTGTCTGTTGGGTTTGTTGGACCTAAACAATGTTGTTTAACCATTTTAAACAAGAAAACGCAGCGGAATATGAACTTAATTTCGTATTCTATAATCTGAAAATTAAAGTTCATAATATTGTTTCAACAAACCCAAAGACAAAGGATCATATATATGTGAATAGATTAGTTATCATGAAGCAAATATAACAACCAAATCAACACAATGAACTACCTTTAGAAGCTGTCAAAAACGTGGATGCATGATGAAGATGAAGATGTTTTGGATGGTCAAAACATCAACAATAGACATTCTCAAGTGTTCATACCCACAAGCCCTTTTAGCAACACCTTTTGCTAGGATTTGACACCAAAGTCGGTTCAAGAAACTTGCTGAAAAACATCTTTCAGCCGTGAAAGTTCAAGAGGCTGCTAGAGCCCTTGATCCATCCATATGACCTCTCTTCCATATGAGAAACTTGAGTTCTCCTTCCAGCAGCAAAAACGTCCAAAAGAAAGATTGATGGATGCTTGTGAATTCGGCCAAGAGTCCAAAGAAGGAGCCCCTCAAGTTAGTATACCCAAAGCTCTAAGCAAACACTTTCTTGCTAGGGAGAACAACACCAAAATGCACTCCAAAGACCTTCCATAAGCTGCTGAATTTTCGAGAATTCTAGAGAGATGGAGAGGTTTTGAGTTGTATTCTTGCATGTATGAAAAAGGAGAGAGAGACTTGAGTCTTTTGACTAGCAATTAAAGATGTAGTAATCAAGAAAATGGAGACCCTTCATTTGGATATAGGGGCGGCCGAATTTGATCTTCAAAAGATCATTTCCCCCCAAAACTTAATATCTACATTTTAATTGTCTAGTCCATTATAAGTTGTTCAATTAACAATTTAATTGTATAACTTATACCCCTTTTTATCACTTAATGTTATCTAACCAACTTAAATAACACTAAGTAACACTCTTGAACAACATATCCTAGTAAGTTGTTTCATTTCACATGCAACTTATTTAGAAACCTTGTTTTCCAAATATGGTTTTATTATTTAATTGCATGATTATATTATCAATTAAATAATTGGTTGTGTTTGCAAAGCTTATTATAGGGTATAACCCGACTTGGATCATAACGTACTAACCACATCAATATTTTACGTGTCTTGGACACATAGAATCTTACAGTCTCCCACTTGCCCAAGATTCATAAAAGATTGATGCAAGCAGTAAATACCGCCTAACAACGGTTTACTACCCTTAATACGCATGACTTATAGCCATTCAATAACATCATCCTTTTCAAGTGCCCTACTTGAAATGATTTAGGTGAATCAATCATCTATCCTTTTGTTACAGATGTCATGTTAAATCCAAGAACACAGAATGATCATTTCTTGTTGATTTAACTTATCAGGCCTTAGACATCTAACTCTCAACGAATAAGAGGAACAAATTCCATCTCGACTACATACGTTTCTCACAAACACCTCGTGTCATGCCTGAACATACCCTTATGTACTGTCCACTATTTCAGGGCAGTGAAGAATTTGCTCAAGGTATAATACTTGGTGAATATCAAAACCCAATATGTATCTCAGGTCAGAGGATACCAAATGATATTCGTCTTTACTCAAATTTACTTATGATCAATCAATAAGATTCCATGTAGTAAGATTTGAGATGCGGGTCATTCCAATATTCGTATCCCACGAATATCTATGAACCTTGGCAGCAACCAATTGCTCTATATCCATGTCTTATGAATATCCACCAATCCAAGTTCATAATAGTCTTACATTCATATTTGTTCCCACAAATATGACCGACTACGGACATTTAGAATAATAAAATTATTCATGGATGTAAACATGCTAAAAGGGAACATCACTTAAAATATCGTAAATGCATAGATAAGTTAAGTATTACAATTGTTCCATATTAATAATATTAATACTAAACAGATCAATTCCAATCACTAGAATATCGAAGTCCTGAGGCACAGGTATGACTTTCATGCTTTGCCCTTTCAAGGAGCTTCGTGAGTGGATCCGCAATGTTTTGATCAAAGTGAACTTTGCGAATACATATCTTTCCCTTTTCAACTTCATCCCTTATGTAGTTGAATTTCCGCTCATTGTACCTAATCTTTTGATGTGCACGGGGTTCCTTGATTTGAACAATCGCACCCTCGTCATGACAAAAGATTCCTAAGGGGTCTTGAATGGTAGAGACCATCCTTAGATTGGTGATAAACCTTTTTATCCATGCAGCTTCCCAAGCTGCTAATGAGGCGGCTATGTATTCGAATTCTGTAGTGGACAATGCTACCCTATTCATAATGGAGACGTACCCCGATTGTGATCGAGGATCATCTTGATCAGTTTGGAACTTAGTATTCGTGTAACCCTTTACAACCAGTTCCTCTTCATCAGATCCGTATATTAGAAACATATCCTTAGTCCTCCTAAGGTATTCCAATATACATTCAACAGCCATCCAATGGCTGTTACTTGGATTCTGCTGATATCTACTTGTCATGCTTAATGCGCATGACACGTCCAGTCTAGTGTATATTATCGCATACATGATGGATCCTATAGCAGACGCATATGGGATGTCCTTCATATGATGTTGCTCATCCTTTGAGCTTGGACATTGAGATGCACTCAATATTGTCCCTCTTTGAATAGGTACTATACCTTTCTTAGAGTTTTTCCATCTTGAACCTTTTCAAGATTTTATCAATGTATGCACTTTGGTTTAACCCTATCAACCGCCTCGATCTATCCCTATAGATCTTTATTTTCAAAATATAGACGGCTTCACGGAGATTCCTTTGGAAAAACAATTTCCAAGTGTAGTATGTCATTAACATACAATACTAAGAACGTAATTACACTCCCACTAGCCCCTTGATACACACAATCCTTGTCAGCGTTCTTGATGAAACCCAATTTCTTGATCTTTTCATCAAAACGTTGATTCCAACTTCTCGATGCTTGTCTCAATCCATAGACTGATATCTTTAACTTGCATACTTTATCAGGATGACTTTAGCATAGCGATTGGCGAGAAGGTTTCATCATAATCAACCCTTTGACTTAGAGTGAAACCTTTTGCTACAAGTCATGCCTTGTAAGTATCCAAGTTTCCATGCATGTCAGTTTTCTTCTTGAAAACCCACTTGCATCCAACCGGTTTGGAGTTAAGTGAAGAGTCAACCAATTCCCAAACTTGGTTGTCATATATGGATTGCATCTTTACGTTTATGGCTCCTAGCCACATGTCACAATCCGAATTGGACATTACTTCATGGTATGTAGTTGGCTCTTCGAAGTCAACAACGTAGCATCCATCTATGAAAAATCCACATTTTTCATGTGGAATGCTAACTTTACCAGATCTGCGAACGTTTTGTGTGTATTGATCAACCTCTTGATCATGATCAACAACCTCTTGTTGATTGCTAGTGTCAACCAAACGTGTATCGGCTTGTGGATCTTGATCCTCATCAAATTCCACTGTTCTACGCGTCATTCCTTCCATAAGGAACTTGGCTTCCAAGAACTCTGCCTTTTGAGCAATGAATACCTTTTGCTCTGTTGGATCAAAGAAGTGGTATCCTATACAGTCCTTTTGGATATCCAACAAATATACACTTAGTGAATCGACTTTCAGTTGGTTTGGGTGTTAAGCTTAACATAAGCTTCATGACCCATGATTTTAAATATGATAGCGATGGAACTATTCCATTTCATATTTCAAAAGGCGTCGAATCCACTTTCTTGGTTTGGGCCATGTTCAAAATATGAGCCCGGAGAGTAGTGCGAAACCCCAAATGATAGAGGTAGTGAGCTTATAGCCATCATAGGTCGAACCATATCAATAGGGTTCGATTTCTCCTTTCAGACACACCATTATGTTATGGTGTTCTGTGAGGAGTAAGTTGTGAGACAATCTTACAACTTCCTAGATGATCCCTAAAAGTCTCACTTAGGTATTCACCTTCTCTATCTAAACGGTGAACTTTGGTAGTTCTATCGAGTTGATTTTCTACTTCATTCTTGAAGTTTTTTGAACATTTCAAATTCTTCATGTTAATGTGCCATCAAGTATACATGACCATAGCGACTATAATCGTCGGTTAAGGTAATGAAGTAAGTCTCACCATACCTTGTCATTGTCTTAAAAGGACCACATACATCCAAATGTATGACTCCTAATAAGTCTCTTGCCCTCTCATTAGTACCACTAAAGGGCGTGTTTGTCATCTTACCTTGTAAACAAGATTCACACTTATCAAATGAACATTTTTCATTTGTTTTCAAAAGACCATTCTTTTAAAGTGTTTAAATCCGATTCTTGTTTATTTAACCAAGATGACAATGACAAGAATAAGAGTCACTTAAACCATTTTAAGTCTCTTGGTGCATGATAGGTATAATGTGTTATTATAGGACGAATTTATGAACCAATTCATCAACATCATTAGAAGGCATGGCCTTAAAATAATATATATCATCCATATAAATATAAATACCATCATTTACTAACTTTAAATCATAACCATATCGTTTTAAAAGGGAAACTTAAATCATGTTCCTAGTCAAACTAGGAGCATATAACATGTTTTGACGAACAACTTCCAAACCTTTTGAAAGTTTCAAAACATAGTCTCCTTTCTTAAAGTGCTTATTTCTTTTGAACCCTTGCAACAAATTGCAATAGTGAGTTCCATATGAGGTATCCAATTACCCATGTGCTTTTAGGAAATAATACCTAAGTTAATATGGATTATGAAAGTTATACTTAAGGTTTGCCCAGCATCCCTTTTATTTCTCAACTCATTTAGATAGGTTGGATGAATCCCTTTCAAATGACCTATCTCACCATACTCAAAGCATGGATCGTTTTCGGTTACCTTAGGCTTCATAAGCTTAGGTTTTGGAGGTTCCGCTTTGATCTACCCTTACCCATTGCCTTTGATGTGCCCTTCTCCTTTGGCAACATTTGCCTTGGGATCGGAAATGGCCTCAACATCGTCGGGGTCGGGTTGGTTAGGAATAGGATCGTCAAGGACATTTGCCTTTGCTCTTACTTGAGAACAATTCTTAAGTTTCAAGACTAGTCCATAAGGTTATTATGGTTCAGACGATCCCTCTCTAAAATAGTTCTCAGTGATAGGGTATGGGCGGTCGGGGTGGTAGCATTATTGTTTGCGGCCATTCTACAAATTTTACAAAATTCTTTTTAGTATTTCTGAAAAATTTCATTTTAATTATTAATACCCTTTATGTCTCATAGACAATTAATAATTAAAATCTAGAATCCAACGTTACATTCAAATAATGGTTAGGTGACCTTTATCCCATTATTCAAATTAACAAGGTAGTCAACTTTTGACAATTGCAACCTTTTGCAACTTCTAGCGGTATGGGATCGACTTTAAACATCATATGTGAAGTCGGCATGTTAATCCCATCAACACCATTTGGAAACCATATTTTAGGTGATCCATTCAACATGGTTTGCAAATCAAGTTACCCTACTTGCACACACATGTGAGTTTACCAACACAAGTGGTTAGGTGACCTTTATCCCACCAATGTGGTATTCCCACCTTAAGTCATAAGTTCCCTCAAAATGGTTAGGTGACCTTTATCCCATTAAGAGTTTCCAAATGACTTAAGTGTTGTGCAAAAGGACGGTGTTAAACTTGTTTGAAAAGGGATTTTTAGTTTTCATTGATTCTAGTTTGAAAACTCTATTTACCTTGTATTTGCATGCTTTCAAATACAAGGTATCCTATGGTTCACTTTTAATAAAACCTCTTTTATTAAATCATTAATCCTTTTAATAACCTTTTATTAATCACTTAATGATTAGGAACCATAAAATTCAGCTTGTTAAGTTTGTTTATTAGTTTGTTATGCACATCCAAATGTCAAATAACAATCATACAACAAACAGCCAAACAAGTACAATCATACAAACATATGTGCATAACTATAGCCACTAAGTTGACTACACTTGTTTGCCATCACAAGTGTTGTCATAAGGTCTTTCCTAAGGGTTCAACACAACACAAATGATGAGGTCTTCAAAGACTCCCACTTGAACTTGCATCCAAATGCTTCAAGTCCATCCTTTGTGTCTTCCTTTTGTGCTTCCTTCCCGAGCATCTTCTTTTACAAAATATATATCCTAATACATATTTTCTAGTAAAAGAAAAAATACTCCTAATCTATATATTACATTGCCAAATGAATAAATAAATTACAATCCAAATAGAAACACCAAAAGGAATTATTACAACCCAAATCGAAAGAATACAACCAACATGACAATTCCATAATCAACCAAATCCAAAACATATATGGTCAAGGCTATGTTATGCACTAAGACATGTATCCATATACATCATTTCAAGAACTAAATGAACCCCATTTGACCCTAAATTTTCAGCCAACACAAACTAAGAATTTAGGGTCTATTGTCCAAACAAAAACACAATCAACCAATTTGATATCTTCCTTTCAAGATCCAATCATAAGCATGCATGATTACAACCTTGAAAGGTTGGGGTATCATCAAATCATCACAAAACAGCCCTAATGAGGTTGTTAAACCTTATATATCCAAATATACAAGAACATATGAAACTAATCATCCACATAACCGGCTCTAGATGCCATTTGTTGGGTTTGTTGGACCTAAACAATGTTGTTTAACCATTTTAAACAAGAAAACGCAGCGGAATATGAACTTAATTTCGTATTCTATAATCTGAAAATTAAAGTTCATAATATTGTTTCAACAAACCCAAAGACAAAGGATCATATATATGTGAATAGATTAGTTATCATGAAGCAAATATAACAACCAAATCAACACAATGAACTACCTTTAGAAGCTGTCAAAAACGTGGATGCATGATGAAGATGAAGATGTTTTGGATGGTCAAAACATCAACAATAGACATTCTCAAGTGTTCATACCCACAAGCCCTTTTAGCAACACCTTTTGCTAGGATTTGACACCAAAGTCGGTTCAAGAAACTTGCTGAAAAACATCTTTCAGCCGTGAAAGTTCAAGAGGCTGCTAGAGCCCTTGATCC
Organism: Flaveria linearis; assembly: GCA_024085815.1. Lineage (NCBI taxonomy): Eukaryota > Viridiplantae > Streptophyta > Magnoliopsida > Asterales > Asteraceae > Flaveria > Flaveria linearis. Next base: position 66,991,165 of record CM044007.1, on the reverse strand, counting down.
ATCCGTATGACCACTCTTCCATATGAGAAACTTGAGTTCTCCTTCCAGCAGCAAAAACGTCCAAAAGAAAGATTGATGGATGCTTGTGAATTCGGCCAAGAGTCCAAAGAAGGAGCCCCTCAAGTTAGTATACCCAAAGCTCTAAGCAAAACACTTTCTTGCTAGGGAGAACAACACCAAAATGCACTCCAAAGACCTTCCATAAGCTGCTGAATTTTCGAGAATTCTAGAGAGATGGAGAGGTTTTGAGTTGTATTCTTGCATGTATGAAAAAGGAGAGAGAGACTTGAGTCTTTTGACTAGCAATTAAAGATGTAGTAATCAAGAAAATGGAGACCCTTCATTGGATATAGGGGCGGCCGAATTTGATCTTCAAAAGATCATTTCCCCCCAAAACTTAATATCTACATTTTAATTGTCTAGTCCATTATAAGTTGTTCAATTAACAATTTAATTGTATAACTTATACCCCTTTTTATCACTTAATGTTATCTAACCAACTTAAATAACACTAAGTAACACACTTGAACAACATATCCTAGTAAGTTGTTTCATTTCACATGCAACTTATTTAGAAACCTTGTTTTCTAAATATGGTGTTATTATTTAATTGCATGATTATATCATCAATTAAATAATTGGTTGTGTTTGCAAAGCTTATTATAGGGTATAACCCGACTTGGATCATAACGTACTAACCACATCAATATTTTACGTGTCTTGGGCACATAGAATCCTACATTGTCATCCCTGGTTTGAGGATAATGCACTCATGTTCTGTGAAAAGCATCTGATGCTTCTGGTCACAGAATTGAGAAACACTTAGCAGATTGTGTTCAAGCTGTTTGACAAAGTGAACTTTGTCAATGTTTATTTTGCCATTGGATATACTTCCTCTGCCAGAAATATATCCTCCGGCCTCACCTCCAAATTGGACAGGCTCTCCATCAAAGTTCTGGAATTGTTGAAGGAGAGATCTGTTCCCTGTCATGTGCCTGGAGCATCCACTATCTACAATCCAGACATTGTTGTTCTTGTCAAATGGATGTCCCTGCACATAAGATGAGATGGTTAGTTTTGTTTGGAAGCCCAAGCCTTGCAGGTCTTGGGCTCTTCCAAAGAGAGTGACATAATTGAACCAAAGGATATGCATTGGGGTTCAATAGAGGTCGTTGAAGAAGAGGTTTGGGCTGCAGCATCTTCTTTGATCTTCCAATCCATCCCTTGGTTGATCTTTGAGGATGAGCTTGTTGAAGCTTTTGCAGCATGGTCATCTTCCGAAGCTTCTTTCTTTTCGGAAGAAGCCTTTACCACCTTTTCTTCCGAAGTAGTCTTCTTCTGAGATGGTTTCAAGGGAGCCTTCTTGTTCTTCCGAACCTTAGAAGGTTTAGCTTCCGAAGCCATTTTCCCTTCGGAAGGAGTACTTCCTTCCGAAAGCAACTTGGCTTCCGAGACCAACTTTCCCTTCTTCATCATTTGGACCTTTTGAAGTGGTCCAACTGAGAAACCTTCTCTGACTCCTTCTTTTCTAACATTATTTGCATAATGTGTGCTTGCTGGATTGTAGTAACAATCTTTAGCCATGTGGTTGTGCAGACCACACATTATGCATGCAATGTTAGTTTTCTAGGAACTTGCAGGTTGCTGTTTCTTAGGTTTCTTCTCTTCATCAGCAACTTTCCCTTTCAACTTCTGATCCTTCAGTAGGACAGGAGTGCTGGTACTACACTCCTTTCCTGAATCAGGAGTACCTACCACTTGAAATCCGGCGGAAATGAAGACACCCTTTTGCTTTGGGTCAATCTTAAGCTTGGACTCTGCAACTTTCTTGGCAGTCCTTCTAGCAGCTTTAGCTCTGCTTCTTCTTGCCTTGGTGGTTAGGATTTGGTCTTCACAGGTGGAGATGAGTGTATCCTCCTGTTTCTCCCCTGTGGTGGCTACTATTTTTGCCTCATCCTTTTGTTCCAATGGAGAAGGGTTAGCAGTTGGAACCTCTTGCTCTTCAGTACCACATCTAGGTAGTCTAATAGACTCATAAGAGTGTGGTTGAGCTATTTCATTGGTTCCCAACCCTTCTTTGTTTTGATAAAACATTTTGGAATGAGAGGTTGATGCAAGAATAGTTTGGAAGCTTTGCTCAGTAATAGCTTGCTTCCTGGCCTGAGCCTCAGCTGTGACCAACTGGGCTTGAACTTCAGATAGTTTGGATATCAGATCTTTGATTTGAGTCTTATAGTTGGTCTTTTCATGTTTTAAAAGAGACACAGTTTTCTCTAACTCTTCAATTTTCTTTTGATAGTCAGATTCAGCTCTCTTAAAATCAGATTTTAGCACATTTAAAGACTCAACCTCAGATCTGATTTCCGAAATGTAATCCTTATAGAGTTTAACTTTAGCAATACAGGCAGCAGTACAAAGATGTTCATATACTTGATCATCATCTGTTCCGGCCATGAGTGCTTGAGCGGGAGTCACATCCTGTACCATGAAGCTCCAGTCAACTTCTTGAGCCACAGCAGCTGTTTCAGTTGACTTTTCTTCATGCTTTGAAGCAGTGGGATGTGTGGAGGCCTGTGGGGTTCCCGGGTTGTTTTTGGGAGCCTTGCATTCCCTAGCAAAGTGACCAAGTTGGTTGCAGTTGTAACAATTTGCTTTGCTCTTATCAAACCCAAACTTGTTGTTGACTGGGTTTTGAGGGAATTGCCTTCCAGTTCTCTTGAAGAACTTCTTCGCTCTGTAAGTTAAAAGAGCCATCTGCTGGACAATGTCCACATACTCCACATCATCTGGACTGAATCACTCAAGATCATCAAAGCAGTATTGAAAATCACCAGAGTGTCCACTTCCAGAGACAAAGGCACAACTATCCTGAAAGGAGTTGTGTTGAACCTTTTGAGACTGTGGAGTCTCAGGTAGAGTAATGTAGGGTCCACTGTGTGAGTTGTCAGGGTAACATAGCAACTGATGTTGTGGTTCTATGATTTCCCTTTCAACCACATGAAGGGCTGAACTCAGTTGGTTATTGGAGTGACCAGAGGAGTTCTGCATGTTCATCTCCATCTGGAATGCACTTAGGATACCATACAACTCTGTCAGAGTAAGAGTCTTAAGGTCCGAAGTTCTCTTGATTACAACACAGTAATCTATCCATAGTTTAGGAAGTGAAGACATGAACTTTCTAACTATGTCTTTATTCTCAAGAGCTACTCCAATATCCTCCAGAGTATCTGCTAGCTCAACATACCTGAAGTATTGTTGAGTCAAGGTCTCACCAGCCTTGAAAGTAAAGTTCTCAAACTGCTGCTTTAAGAGATCCTTCTTGTTCTCTTGGGTTTCCTTGGATCCTTCATACATCAGCTTCAAAGCTTCCCATAAATCTTTATCAGTTTTGCACTTCTTGAAGCGTCTGTAGACGGACTTAGGGAGAGCAGTTTGGAGAGAAGTCATAGCCCTTTGATCTAGCTCTATTCTCTTCCTATCTTCTTCTGAGTAATCATCAACATCTTTTGAAATGATGCGATTACCAGTGGCAGAAGTGGTGCTTGGTATGAAAGGACCATTGACAATGGAGTCCTACATCCTTGAATCTTGACACTTGATGAAGCCTTCCATTCTGATACACCATGTGTCAAAGTCTTTAGGGGTGATCAGTGGGGACTTGGTCATGGTACCGGTTTCCATATCAGCCTTGGAGAGAGCGGCCATTTGAGTGAGTGGTTTGAAGTGAGGAGTGAAAAACAGGTTGATTTGGATGGTAAGATCTCACAATCAAGAGCCAGGAGCTCTGATACCAATTGCAGGATCGATTATGGGTGGTTTTTCTCTCAACTCATTGTGAATAAACACTCAGCAAGTAGTCTATAAAGAGTTGATCATAATATAACAAGTAAGAAGCAGTAAGAAAATTAACACAGGAAGTAAATTTTCAAGGTACTTTTATATATTGCTTCTCAACTCAAAGGATTACAAGACTCTTGGATTCAAATCGCTTATCTAATGAGTTACATGGAGAAGATATATATAATACTACCTACAGCCGTATATACTTTGATACCAGCTGGACACCTCTAACCTTACATCTATACTACAAGACTCTAGGTGAGGTCTTTCAGACATTTTGCCTGAGAGTTGGTAGTCAGGACATGTCCCTGACTTACCTTTTGTCACCAACTAAAGTTGGTAACATGTACTATCATAAAAGGTGAACAGTAGAATAAAGTATGGTCAACAACATGGCTCTTTAGGAAGATGCCATGCTGTATCAGAGGTCTGCAGCGGACTGTCAGGGACCATACTTTTATCTGCTGGTCATAGCAATGTCTTCCGAAGGATAAAGTACTTCGGAAGAATAACTTCTTCCGAAGCCACTTATACTTCGGAAGACTGCTTCTTCCGAGGCTTGGATTCTTCTTTGTCTTCGGAAGCAGACTTTGTCTTCAGCTCTTTCATCAGACTTTGTCTTCGGAAGTTTTCAGACTTTGTCTTCAGCTCTTTCATCAGACTTTGTCTTCGGAAGCTTTCAGACTTTGTCTTCAGCTCTTTCATCAGACTTTGTCTTTGAAAGCTTTCAGACTTTGTCTTCAGCTCTTTCATCAGACTTTGTCTTCAGTAGATATCTTCAGCTGTTGGCTTCAGCTGTTGTCTTCAGCTTTTGCCTTCAGTATATATCTTCAGCTGTTGGCTTCAGCTGTTGTCTTCAGCAGTTGACTTCAGCTTTTGCCTTCAGTAGATATATTCAGCTGATGTTCTTCAGACTTTCGGAAGATCTCTTGTTGGCTTCGGAAGCCCTTCAATGTAGCACCAAAAATGACTATGGAGTGGTTTTGGTTGCACCAGCCTTATCATGATCCAACAAACTCCCCCTAGGCTGATGCTACCAAAACTTCACTTCCCTCTTCTTCTCAAAGCTCTCAGCACCATGGAAAGTAAGTGTTTATCAGTGTCTTTGTTCTTTCCTGATGTGGTGTTGAGAATCTTGTACAGATCCTTGGTAGATAAAACCTCCACTCTGTCTCCTTGGATTATGTGTACCCTTTGTTGTGGCCCTCTGAAAAGAGTTAGTTGATGGGAACTATAATCATATTCCCATCTAACTATTTGTTCCAATTCAGGACCTTCCACCATCTGTAGAAAGGCTGTGCCTTTGGTGGTTGGTCTTTCCTTGTCTTCCGCTCTTTTCAACTTCAACTCTTCTTCAATCTTGGCTATTCTACTTAGTTCAGCCAAGTGGAGACCGTTGATATGATTTCTGATGTGTGCAGCAGTCTCAGAGTTGGAGGGATTGGAGAATGGCTTCTCTGCAAGCTCAGCAAGGTCGAATCTGCTGAGATGCAATAGAGATGTGGCATTAAGCCTGTTGGTTTCGCCATTCTCCCTTTCCACAACAAAGTTGTGAGAAGGTTCATCGAACCTCCACTGGATTATAGCATTCCTAGGTCCAGGAGATTGACTAGAAATCCTGTCCTCTTTCCTGGTATCCAGCAGAGTCACCAGTCTCCTTCTTAGTCTCTTCTCCTCAGCATTGAGGGTATCGGAGTTGAGACCAAGAAGTCTTGCAGCCTGGCCCAAGGTGTCTCTAGGCAACTCAAGAAATTGTCCTTGAGTGAGGGAGCTTGAAGAGTTATCAACATAGGTGATGTTGATAAGGTCTCCCTCACAGGAGATGCTGCTCAAGGTGGTGCAGTTGATGAGCCTTGTCTTGAACTCCTTTATTTCCTCAAAGGAGAGATGTTGAGGAGGCTGAGTGGATGGTCTTGGTTTTTGTTGGGTAGGCTTAGGTTTAGTGGTTTTGGGTTGTATTTTGGGTTTTAGGATGGGTAGTTTGGGTGGTTGAGGTGATGTGGTAGGTTTGGGTAGAGTTGTGGGTTCAGGGGTGAAGGTTTCATCAGTGGGTTCGGTTTTAATGGGAAATGGGATTGGTTCTTCTGGTGTGGGTTGAGGTTTAGTGGTTGGCTATGGTTGAGTGCTGTACCCTCCTGTACATCTCCTTCCTTTTTCCCAAACGGATGTCAGCTTTTATTTCACTGATAATCCGCTGGAGTGTCCTCTCGGACATAGGTCCCACCTGCCTACCAGAGAAGCCATGAGCCCGGAGATAGTCTTTCATCCAGGCTTTGTCATTGGACTCCTTGGTGGCAGTGACCCCCTTCTCTTCTTCCCTCCTCTTCTTCTCCCTCAACTTCTCCCTAGCAGCCTTCTTCCTTTCCTTCTTCATTTGATCCTGCTCTTTGTTGTGGAGCAGCAGGATCATGTCATCATTATGTGGAGACAGTTCAGGAAGACTGAAGCCTCTTGAGAGTAGGAATTTGATCCTATCCTCTCTCAGCTTCAGGGCTGCCTCCCTTCGCTCTTCTTCTTCCCTCTCCAAGGCTAACCTGGCCTCTTCTTCTTGTTTTAGCCTGGTTGACCTTTCCAAAGTCACCAACTCCTCTAGTGGTAGCAGGAGTATCTCCTCATTGGCAGCTCCTAAGCTGATGAGCTGGTCAATGAGTGTTGTCCTTCTCTTTTGGTTGATTTCTTCCTGATTGGCTGCAGCTGCCTTAGAACTAGCAGCTAGCAGCTTTTCAGTAGGAAACCTACCTTTCCTTTTGAGCTTCTCAATCCTCTCCTCCTCCTGAATCTCTTCCGCAGTCAATTTTCTTTTTCCTTTGTCTTTGGCAGTGCTTGACTGTGGTGGTTCTTGGATGGAGGGTTGTGATTGAGAGAGAAGTTCAGCTGGTGTTTGGGTTGGAGGAATGTCAGAAATGTCCTCCCTGCTCATCTCAGATGCTATTTCAGCAATAACATCTGTGATGGTCAGTTCCTCGGACATCTGGAATAAGCCTTCCGCAGCTTCTACTTCGGCCTCGGAAGACTTTTCTTGTTCTTCCGAGGCTTCCATGTCAGCTTCGGAAGCTTCAGCTTGAGCTTCGGAAGATAAGACAGCTGCAAGTTCTGTCCCAACTGTTTCAGTTGCTGGACCATCAGTCCCCATTTCCCCTTCGAAGCTAATCTCAGGTTCCATGTGTACCTTAGGTTGACCAACTTCTTCCACAGTGGTAGAAGGTGCAATCAGTCTTTATAGCTCCTCAGCCCCAAAATATATGTGTGTGGTGTCGGGGCTGGGCTGTTCTAGGGAGGATCTCAATACAAACTTTGTGAAAAGTCTGTAGAGATCTTGAAGCATTCTTGAGTCAATCTCTAGAAAAGATTGAGATGACTTAGGTAGTGTGATGAGTTGGGAAGTAAGGGATTGGGTCTGTGGTTACTCAATTGTTTGTCTCTGAACTTTCTCCCCCTTTTTGGTAGCATCATCTTGAGAGCTAGATGCCTAACATGGAGAAGATATATATAATACTACCTACAGCCGTATATACTTTGATACCAGCTGGACACCTCTAACCTTACATCTATACTACAAGACTCTAGGTGAGGTCTTTCAGACATTTTGCCTGAGAGTTGGTAGTCAGGACATGTCCCTGACTTACCTTTTGTCACCAACTAAAGTTGGTAACATGTACTATCATAAAAAGGTGAACAGTAGAATAAAGTATGGTCAACAACATGGCTCTTTAGGAAGATGTCATGCTGTATTAGAGGTCTGCAGCGGAGTGTCAGGGACCATACTTTTATCTACTGGTCATAGCAATGTCTTCCGAAGGATAAAGTACTTCGGAAGAATAAATTCTTCCGAAGCCACTTATACTTCGGAAGACTGCTTCTTCCGAGGCTTGGATTCTTCTTTGTCTTCGGAAGCAGACTTTGTCTTCAGCTCTTTCATCAGACTTTGTCTTCGGAAGTTTTCAGACTTTGTCTTCAGCTCTTTCATCAGACTTTGTCTTCGGAAGCTTTCAGACTTTGTCTTCAGCTCTTTCATCAGACTTTGTCTTTGGAAGCTTTCAGACTTTGTCTTCAGCTCTTTCATCAGACTTTGTCTTCAGCTCTTTCATCAGACTTTGTCTTCAGTAGATATCTTCAGCTGTTGGCTTCAGCTGTTGTCTTCAGCTTTTGCCTTCAGTAGATATCTTCAGCTGTTGGCTTCAGCTGTTGTCTTCAGCAGTTGACTTCAGCTTTTGCCTTCAGTAGATATCTTCAGCTGATGTTCTTCAGACTTTCGGAAGATCTCTTGTTGGCTTCGGAAGCCCTTCAATTTAGCACCAAAATGACTATGGAGTGGTTTTGGTTGCACCAGCCTTATCATGATCCAACAGAAAGATTTTAATATTTTAACTAGGAAGCAATTACTTTCCGTTTCAAGTTCTGAAAGATAGATGGTTGTTAAGTTTAACTTAGGGTTTGCGTGAACACAAATTAAGGGCGATTGAGACTGGATTTCTTGCTAACTGTTTATTTATATCAAGTTATCTACTCTTTTTAATGAGCTAGCGATGCAAAAAAAAAATCGAAAACTAATGATAAAATAAATAACTTTGTTCATAAATACATTCTTTAAATCAATCAAAACCTTAATTGCATTCAATCACAAAGCATTTAAGACAAAGTTCTAATCTAAACACAACTAACAGTCTCACTTAGCAAGAACTCGCTACCTGGCGGTGTCACACCCCAACCTTGACGGCGGAATCGTCGAGGCGTGAGAGTTACGATTGTTCACAGCCACATAACGCTATTGCCTGAAACATGTTAAAAATAAAAGGTCAACATATTGTTGGTGAGCATTCTATAGTTTTGAATACATAAGTATATAAAAGTTGGCAATTCATGTTGTAAATTAGAGAACAAAGTAACTAGGGATGTAAGACAGAATGCACAATCAAACCTTGACAAAGTTTTACAAGTCTTAAACGTTTACAAGTATATACGATTAGCTAAGTGTACTTGGATCAACCAAGCAGGCTTGTCAGGCCCATAGATCTATGACGTCGCCAGGCTAGCAATAGTTAATGATTGTACATGTATTCGACATTACATGGTAGCTACAAGATTCAACTAATCACAACACACAAGCAAATTGCCATAAGTTTACAAGAATCAAACGTGTTTACAAGTGTAACTTTTATAAGGTAACATGTTTCACCCAAAAGTGTGTGAAATAATAAAATGGGTATAGAAATACTCACTTGGTGTATAGGTGTATATTGGATGATGATTATTAAGAAATAATAACAATCGTTGTTTCAACGAATTCCTTTACAGGGTACTTAAAACGTATTTATTACGAGATTAATAATAAGCTTAACAATTAAACGTGAATTAAGGTTTTAGATGGAATTTGGGGTTTTGACAAGTAATGAAATTACTTGTATTTCGATTTATTCGATAATAATTTGTTAATCTAAAATAATTGTTAAAGTATATTTTATAAGAAATTACGTTTGTAAATAATCGTGAAATTATAAGATGTATAATTTCTACAATTTACAGGACTATTTCATAATTAAACATGATATAGTGTTCATTTTTATAAAAATAATTATTTATAATATTTATAAATAATATTTTATAAATATTATTAAGGTTTTTAACTAAAATAAATTTACAGAAATTATTTATGTAACATTTTAAATAAGAAAAGTTTATAAGATTTATTTTTATAATTTTTAAGATTTTTTCTGAAATTTTTAGAGGTTTAAAAGGTATTAAAAAAATAGTTGGAGGTAGCCGGGTTCGAACCCGGGACCTCCAACACATACACACACCCAACTACCAGTGAACCAAAGGCCTCAGCCGCGCTTAAACTCCGTTTCAAATTCTTTTAAACACAAACTCCAGTTTACCCCCAATTTCGATGAACCCTAGATTTGATTTGGGTCGAATTGACCCTCGATTCAGTGATGTTTACCGAATTAAACATAGGGCTTTTAATTCCCATGTCAATACGATCATATAGGTATGTTTAATTACCTGATTGGATGTTAAATCGATAGAGAACAAGATTAAGAACAGCCGCGGCAGAGGAGATATTGATTCGAGATGATTTTGTTGATAATAATCAAATTCTTTGCACAGATAGTTTCGAGTGATGATGATAAACGAAAGCCCTTTATCAATTTGGGTTTAGAAAGGTCAGAAAGGGGTGTTCGATGGAGTTGCAGGTTCGACAGAGGATGATGATAGAATTTGGTATTTGTGTTGGTTTTAGGTGCAATTGGAAACTGAGTTCGATTGGGTATGTATATAGGATCGTTTAGGTAGCTTTAATTTGTTTATAATTGTTGTTTTGAGTGTGTTTATGAGTTGTATCGAATCCGAGATAAAAGTGGAGATTATAGTCGTTAATTTGACTGTTTCAACGCATATTTTCGTTGGATACTTGTTCGAAATGGATCCAAGAAACGATTCGGTCCGGTTGTGGGGCTTAAAGTTGAGTAATTTTCGCGTTTTGGTCGTCGCCGGAGTATGCCGGAGTGTCGCCGGAATCGTCGCCGGAAAAACGAAAGTGGGCGGGGGTTGAATTTGAAAATTTCAAAGTTTCACAATGGTCGCTGCGGTTTCTGTTTTGTTATTTTATGTTTTAAACTTCTTTTTAAGTTTTAAAATTGACAAAAATGACCCCTGAACTTTATTATTATTATTATTATTATCATTATTAATGTTATTATTATTATTATTAATATTATTATTATTATTACTATTATCATTATTATCATTATAATTATTATTATTTATTTATTATTATTATTATTATTTGCGAAATACGAAATGTTACAGGCGGCAATCACGAAAGGATTTAGCTATGCGTGATCTTTATCGAGCCTTCGATCTTAATGAATTGAAACGATTGAGAAAGTTGTAGAACACTAAAAGTACCTTCTTTCCTCTCTAAACTCTAGGGATTGTTAAATTCTAAACTCTAATGATAAAAATACTTAAATAAGATCGAAAATCCACAAAATCTTGAGCTTAAACAGCCACCAGTGTATCATATGCTCAATCACATCATATGATACGCCTCCTTCTGCACTAATACACTAATCTTTCTACTTTCTATCCCAAATACGCTCCTAATATGTCAGTCGATGAACGATAGGCCCCTACCCGACATATTACATGACTGTCAGTTGATTTTTTTCTCCTTTTTTTATATCTTTTGTTATTTACATCTTTGGTCCCTAAACTTCCGTCTTATTGCTTCTTTACATCTTTTGTTTTTACATTTTTAGTCTCTAAAATTTAATGTTGAATGATTAAGAGGTAACATGTTAATGGCGTCTCTTAACTATTTAAAATTAAGGTTACCTCTAAATTTTAATATTCTTTTTACCTCTTAACCGTTGATTAACTAGATGAAATGTCATAGCACATTTACCGTTTTGTAGATTAATTCACTTTGTATTTTATAATGTGTCGAACGTATACATACACTGACACACATTGTACAGGGGATAAAATTTATAAGAAAAAATGAAAGTGAGTTTAGGTAAGGTACACTATGTACATAGTACAATAAAATATCTTTTTATACAAAATAAAAAAATGAATGGTGGTTATAGTATGGGTTAAGTTTAGTTATTTATACACCGTAGTCTAAATTGGACAACAAAATTAGCTTGTTTAAAAAAGGTCACAAACGAACAATCAGCTAGATGTTTGCTTATTTCAGTTATTTGGATCTCTGCTTATTATATATATATTTGGATCTCTGCTTATATATATACCAGTTTAGAAACCTCCGATTTACACGAGGTTAAAATTAAAATATTAAATAATAGTTAGTAATTAATATTTGAAAATTATAAAATAATTTTTTTATGATATATGATTCGAATTACGTATAATCAACTACCTTAAGTAATAAAGTAATGACAATATTTTTTTTAAACTTTCGTCTTTAAAAATTTTTGTTTAAAATGCTTTTTAAACATTTTATTTTTTTAAATTGGTTTTTTAAATGTCATTTTTTTATAGTTCTCTGTACTAAAAAAACATATTTATTATTATTTTTTTAAATTATATTTTTTCATGATAATATGTTTTATAAGTAGGAAAGAATATCATTAGCATTTATTGTGATCTTTAACATCTATTATAATCATTAAATGATTAAACTTTTATGTTATTGACATATGGCGACGAGTGTGTGAAAAAATGACATGTGGCAAGAAGAGTATGAGAAGATGATAAGTGACAGAATTTTATTTTGTTTTATTAGTATAGATAGATTAGTTTAGATTATTTTTTTTAATATTTTAGTGATAGATGTAAATGAGCAATTATTAATTACTTATGCTTTAAAATGCATAGTGAGTATCAAATTAGCATAGAGTACAATCTTTTGATTCATAACATTGTGCTTCTATAAAGACAAAAATGTAAATTTGTTGAACATTAGGGTCTTTTAATTTCTTACTTACTATGTCATTTTCCACCTATTGATTGTTTTTAGTATTTTAAGATTTTAGGCATAGTGAGTATCATATTAGCATAGAATACAATCTCTCAAAACATAATGGCAAAAATGTAATTTTGTTGAACTTAAGGGTCTTTTCATTTCTCACTTACTATATTGTTTTCCACATACTAAATGTTTTAGTATTTAAGATTTTAATATTTTAATATTATAATTAATTTTAAACATTTTTATTTTTCTCTTACAACTTTTAGGATATAATATGTTATAAAATTTTGAACACGTAGTTGTAACGCTTTATTTTTATCTACATTTCGATATAAATTTTCTATAAAACCGACACGGGTAAGATGTAATATACTTAGTTTTGAATAATACATCTACCGATACGTAGGTAGAAATAATCATACCGTAACAACAACATCATGTTGTTGAGAAAAGAAATATTATGTTGGTGTAGGACAATAAAAAATATATTATACTTAACCAGTGGGTTTTAGTGTTGTGCATATGAGTGCTTGATTTTGAAGTAAATTTACATTGAAACATTGATTTAAAGAATGTATTTATGAACAAAGTTATTTGTAATATACTTATTGTAAAGACAAAGTAATAATGTTTTTCAAAATTTCGAATATACTATTACGATACCTTTAATCTTTATTTTGACCTATGTTTCAATATAAATTTAGTTTAAAATCAAACACTCAAAATGCCCCGCACTAAAACTCACTGGTTAAGTACTAGTGGGTGCCCGCGCGCGTTGCGGCGCATGCGTCATGTTAATTGAAAGAAGGGTGTTGTGAAGAGTTTTAATTGTGCATGGTGTAGTTGGATCGTTGAAAATTATCGTGTGGTTGTATGTAGGTGTGCGATAATCTTATTTTTTGTAAACATAAAAGGTAATTGTTATTCAATAACCATACATGGTTTGTGTTTTGTGGAAATTTAAGGTTATGGTTTGGGTGTTTAAAGAAAAATTTTGTAAAATATTTTGTGACATAAAAATTATGTAGAAATATGATATAGTAATACGATAGTTTGAGAAGTCGCAATATGTAACGAGGTAATAATAATTGTTTCGTCGATGCGTTTATATACTTTTGCCTATGGCCATCTTACCGGTGGCAATAGGCAAGGCCTGAGCAAACGCCATACTAAAAGTCTTAGGACTACTATTAGTAGTTTTGAATGGGAGGGAGAATACATGGTAAAAAAGAACCGCATCCACTGCTATCAATAAGTAAAAAGGGTATGTATTTTGGGGAAATTGAAGGTTATGGTTTATGGTTTTGAAGAAAAATAAAGCGAAATGTCTAAATTATATTTGGACATATATGAAAGTTCAAATTATACTATACTTAATTTATGAACCCAAAATATGAGAACTAATATAACCTTAATGCTAAAATACGTATGGGAAAATACCTACACAATCAACGAAATTCAAACCTAGCATTATGTTATTATTCGTTAACAGTCATTGTAGGATGAATTTGATACTTAGTAGCATACATAGGTACACATCGATCAACATTAAATAACATTTGTTACGAATCAAAGCCCAAAGCAAACTACATCAGAGAGTGATGTATTTAAATCGTACATACAAATGAACACATAGTCAATGTATGATAACTACCACATACAATTTGATTGGAAACATGTAACAAAATCAAACCATTCTAAATGGCACTCCTAGTTACCAAAAAAACGGAATATCTTCTTCATGCTGTGAAACAAATCAAAACAAAAAAGTATATGGGAAGGAACTTACAATGTATTGGGCAGTTTTGTAAAATGTAAACCCGATGAAGCGTCTAAATTCAAATCCGATAAAGCTCCAAGTAGGACTACACCAGCATGCATTGCAAACAAGAGAACTAATGATGAGAATAATAACAGTAGGCAGCAAACTAAAGTCGACCCAAATGAGAGCACTACATGCATTAATCAGGTTACATAGTCTCAAAGCATAAAGAAATACAACATATTAGGGAAGGTAATAAGTATGATGCCAAAAATAATGTTCTTTCCTTCTACCTTCAACTAAAGCTGACATAAAAAGTTAGCAAATTCATATGCAAAAGTCGAGCCATAAACACACAGCAAATTGTTGTTTTAAGCGACCTTGCAAAAATTCATGGTAATCTAAAATCGACCCAAATGACACATGCGTTAATCAGGTTACATAAGCTCGAAGCATAAACAAATACAACATGTTAAGGAAGGTAATAAGTATGATGCAGAAATAATGTTCTTTCCTTCTAACTCCAAGTAAAGTTGACCTAGAAAGTTAGCAAATTCATCTGTAGAATTCGTAACATAAAGACACAGCAAATTGTTGGTTTAAGCGACATTGCGAAAATTCATGGTACTGGATCTAAAATTTAGCAACTGCATATAAAAGATAAGACCATTACGAGAATCAAATTACTTGTTAATTATGAATATCAGCATATGTATTTCATTAAACTCCCAGTAACTTAAAATACACAGTAAACATGTTTATTAAAGCCTGTTTTTTCCTACTTTAAATCAGTAGCAGTGGTACTAATACTAAACTATCCACAAAGGTAATCAAAAGTATAATTCAAACAGAGGTAAGAACTTCAGCAATTGAATTCTCTCTCTCTTTAAGCTCTCTTCTGTGAACATAATTCAATTCCTAAGCTATCTCGTTATGACATAATTTACTGTGCTTTTAGGTAAGAACTTCAACAATTAAAGCCTATTTTTTCCTACTATAAATCAATAGTAGTGGTGCCAATACTAAACTTATTTGTTTTGACCCGTTTGATATAAACACAACCCAAATAAACCCATTTATAAGTAAGGATGAGAGTGGAGATTAATAACTTATTAGGAGCAAATTCTATCAGTGGCACATTGTCTGCCTGGCTGAACTTGTGATGCATCCAATCACGTAACTGAATCATAGATAGTCAAGCATGTATCATTATGAAAATATTAATTTCTGCAAATATATAAACATTACCTTCTTTTCAGTCCTCTTTTTATAGAGCTCAGTTAATTGGTAATATTTTTAAAGTAATGTGTGATGTCGCTGATATAATTTAGCTAAATAATGCAGGAACATTGGGTGGGTCTGACTTGATTGGGTAATAGATGACAATGGGTGTGGGTTGAAAGGGTCATTTGTAATATGTATTTTTAAAGGATTTAGAGAGAATTAACCAACCGCTTGAAAGAGGGGTAAGCATCTTCTTTTTTTATCTATAAGACAATATTGTCGCAACAATAATCCAAATAACATTCATGAAACAGGATTTCGTGTACCTAACATGCAATTTGGTGAGTCAAGGCGTGCTATGTAGGATGAATAATTACACTAAACTTGTGCTGCAACAATAATCAATTACATGTTATAGATTAGAAAGAGACTTTCAACGACTGCTGACATCTTTAGCTAACTTATTTGTTTTGACCCGTTTGATATAAACACAACCCAGATCAACCCATTTATAAGTAAATATTAGAATGGGAGATTAATAACTTACTGGGAGCAAATTCTATGATTGGGTCATTGTCTGTCTGGCTGAACTTGTGTTGCATCCAATCACGTAACTGAAACATAGATAGTCAAGCATGTATCATTATAAAAATATTAATTTCTGCAGATATATAAAGATTACCTTCTTCTTCATCCTCTTTTTATAGAGGTCAGTTAATTGTTAATATTTTTAAAGCAAATTTTATTAGAAAGTATAATGTGTATGAGAAACAATATAGATTCAAGGGTGTTACACACAATATTAACAGTCTGCAAATTGTTAACCCACTTGATCCATCTCAATTAACATGTAATTGTTGCTTGATTGACATCAAAATCTATCAAATCAGTTGGTCATTCAAGTCGTGCTATCCAGGATGAATAATTAGGCAACGTCAGATATCAATACATACAATTTCTAGCATTTCAAGCTTTCATATGTCTTCATGTGTGATGTCGCTGATATAATTTAGCTAAATAATGCAGGAACATTGGGTGAGTCTAGACTTTAATATACTCACTTGAAGTTCATAGTGCATGTGTGCATTGTAGGGGAATTAAAAATAAGAAAAAGTGGCTGCAACAAAGAAAAGGGGGGGCTGCTGCTGCGTCGTCTAAGACATCAAAACAAACAGGGCAAATGTCTGTAATTTGCCACCTACCTGTTACTCCTACTTGGTTGTAGACACATAGCAAAAAGGCTTAACAACAAAGGCAAATCACAACCACAATCACCCTAAATACAGATAATATCTGACCAAATGAATCAAAAGCCTTGCAATCGAAAACCTTAATCTAGAAAAAGAAGAGGGCGGTCGGAAACAAGTAGCAGCATCCAAGCCTCTGGGGGTGCAACAAAGAAAATAGGGGTGGTCGCTGGTGCGTCGTCTAAGACATGAAAACAAACAGGGGCAAAAGTCTGTAATTTGCCACTTACCTGTTACTCCTAATAGTTTGTATGCACATAGGAAAATAGGCTTAAGAAGAAAGGCAAGTCACAACAATCAATCACCCTAAATACAGATAAAAGCAAAGAAAATTAGACAAACATAACAGAAGACACCTTAACCTACAAACCAAAATCCCGTGTGGATGTAAGAGAGATGTGTATAAAGGGTCTGAGTATGCACCTACTTATCAAGACAAAGATAGTGATTGGATACTTGTTGGAGATGTTCCATGGGAGTATGTCCTCTAACTTTCTGTCTCTATACATGACATGCATACATGTTAAAAATATATATATGATGATGATGATTGTTATGGTGTGATATGCAGAATGTTTATGTTATCTTGCAAGAGGTTGAGAATCATGAAAGGTTCAGAAGCAAGAGGTTGGGTGTAATGTATGAAGATCACCAAAGATGATATGTCATGGAGTGGAAGACAAGATGGATCTTTAAGCTTGAGTTTCAAAAAATCAATGATCATATATAGTTTTGTTTGTGTAAATTGTGGTGGGAATATCAGTGATGATTTTTGTTGTTCTATATCTTCTTTGTAAGGATTCTTTTTAGTTCTAATTAAAAGTTTCATCTACATACGTGATTGTAAAACAACTTCTTATAAATCAGGTTATTGTATTCTTATCCTGCTAAACTTGTTAATTTGTTTAACTCAATTACTACTTCATCAAGTTGTCACATTCAAGGTCATTAAGATCATCGAATCTCAAAAACAACAACTTCAAGAGAGAAAGATTCAAGCATGCCTTGTCATTAAACATTTTAAAGTTCTGTAACAAAATTATGGATGTCGAATTTGAGACACATAATGGAAAGTTAACTATTATTCAAATTAAATCATAGGGAAATTTTAAATGGGATTACATGTTGAACCAAGTTGAAAGTGAACTCAAATAGACAAACAATGATGACGTATTTACAGCAAGGATATGAATGAATTATTAAAGGTGCAAAGAAAAGGTCAAATATCCAGCAAATAAGATATCATCTTCTACACATGTTATGTCTGATATCAATGCATATCTTCATACAGATCCATGACAAAAAACCGTCATTACACTTCAAATAATTAGTAATGCTAAATTTATGACACCTTAGTCAAATCACAGATCATGAGTTCATAAGAAGGCAAAGGTCTGTAAATTAATCGCAAGCAAGGCTAGGAACACAACATATGAAAACTAAGCAAGTGTAGTCACCATCGTTCCAAAACCAATGCTCGACATAAATGAAGGAGCTCCGTGTGGGTGTATGAAATCACCGAAATCAGTAGTAAAAATCAACCAATAACAACAATCCGTAAACAAATATGCGCAGAAAGCCAATTAATCAAACAGAGCAGAAATTAACTTAACCTAGAAACCAAAACCAATGGTCGACATGAAGGAGCTCCGTGTGGGTCTATGAAATCACCGAAATCAGTAGTAAAAATCAACCAACGTGCGTGGGGAATAGAAACATCACCTTCAGATCGACTTCGTAGCGGCTATGTTCACAATCGGCGACCGCTGAATTTTGTAATTTTGGATTTGGGTATACACGGGGAGGCGGCATTACTCCTTCAACCGAAGAAACAACAATCAATGCACTTCAATGTGCGACAACGGAAGTCCGCCGGTCCCCCTACCGGCGACTCATCGGTGGTAAGGGCTCAATCGGTGGTAACGGTGAAGAAGGTCGCCTGAAGAGGCGCGTCTTACGGAAGGTGTAAAATTACAAATGTGGACATCCAATATGTATTATATAGTATTAGAGATTAGAGATAATATATTTTTTTTATTGTCCTACACCAACATAATATTTCTTTTCTCAACAACATGATGTTGCTGTTACGGTATGCTTATTTCTACCTATGTCTCGGTAGATATATACACCTTCTAGTTATTTTTAAATATAGAAACTGCTAATAGTTCACTGAACTTTGTGACTCGTTTACATGCAAAATACATCTTTGAAGTATGTATATATAGGGAGATCTTACATCTTTGAAGTATGTATATATAGGGAGATCTTTACATAAAATAAACAAAGAAAACCATCCATTTGGTCAAATAATAAAATAAAAAGGGAAATAAACGATTTAGATAATTAATATAAAAAGGGAAAAAATTAATAATTTAGAAGAAAAAGAAGATAAAAGTGACATGCAACGTAAGAAACAAGGCTGCGCTGCCGAAGTTAGCAATCTTCAAAACGACTTCTTCTTTTGGGTGGATAAAGATAGAACAAGAAAATTCAAATTAAATAAAAAAAACATTTGATATTAACTATGTCATTTAAGTTGTTTATTACTATTGTATATACAGAAATTATTTTACTTGCTAAATGATATTTTTCACTATGTTTTAAAAACATTAAAATTTTCAAAGAAAAATACAAAACTGTAAAATAGGGCTTACAAGTTGATTCATACTAAATTTAAACAGCATACATGGTTTTTCTAAGCCATTTTTACAAGAAATCACCAAGATTCAATTTATTACTCATAAACATCTTGTAAACTAACCAACCAACTTTAGTTGTTTATACATATAAAGAGCAAATCACATTTTCTCCTTTAAGTTTAATGTAAATTTTATGTTTCATTCTTAAACTAATAAAATAACAAAAAAATGTCTTATATGTTTATAGTTTGTTACAGTGTAAGAGATTTTCACCAAGGAGAATCAGAAAAATGAATTTGAAGAAAATCAGAAAATTTGAAATTTGATTTTTATTATAGATTTCTTGTTTTCCTTTTTCCAAGTTAAATATTAATAAATGTTTTCAGAATAAAGTATTAAATTTAGGTAAAGTTATAGTGGGATTGGAAAAGGATGTCTTGTTTTGAATTTTCGTAATTTGCCATATTTGTTTTTATAGTTTTTTATTTGTTAGCGATAAGCTAAAAAGAATATTAGAATAATATTACTTCGTCAAATATGACCCCCCACCGGCCGTCTTAATAGACTTTCTAGGACCATAAAAATATCTTGTGAACGTTTGGTTATTATTTTGAGTCGAATAATACTCACGTTACGTTCAATTTGATCATATATTATCTATAAATTGTCATTTAAAAACATACAAAACAACCATTTGTAGATCACATGTTTATAGGTTTTGTTAAACCTCATGAGTCTCCTTATTTTTAAATGATCATTTGAATATGTCGTTGAATAACCATGGAATATGATGGTGGTACATTTAAGTTTGTGGTGATATAGGTATAGCATGGCTCTTACCTTTTATACTTAAAAGTATGTGTTTTGTGATCCTGAGAATCGTGTAACTGTGTGTAATCATATCATCCTTGATAGTTTCTTGTACAAATATTGATGCATAACCTTGAAATTCATGCATCACCATGGTGGTGCTATGTAGGTTTAAAGATGTTTTTGTTAAAGTAAAATAACTCCGCACAAAAGGTTGGAGTAATGTTTTAGCACAATAGGTTATAACCATGGTTTTGAAAACCGGACTGGACCGGCCGGTTCGACCGGTTCGACCGGGAACCGGACTCTAATCCGGTCCGGTTCGATGCTTAAAACCGTTTTAACGTTGAAACAGCGGTCAGACCGGTTGAACCGGTCGAACCATAACCTACATAGAAGACTTCGACTGCTGGCCGTAAATAGGCCAAATAGGGGAATGAGTCCAAGGCTAGACCCTAAATGCCGCCTACAATTCCACTTAGAAAAAAGGATAAAATACAAGATAAAGACTCACAACTTTAAAAGAACGAACTTAAGGAAATTTTTTCAACTAAAAAAAAGGCTTGACGGGATCCATATATATTGTTCAGGTCTTTCAGAAGGAAAGACGGTCGGACCAGGAACCGGACCGGTTGAATCGGTTTTTTTATATAATTTTTTATTTTTTTGTAATTTTTACATATATTTATAAAAAATAATTATAATTTTATCCGGTTCTTATATACGGTCCGACCGGTTGAACCGGTCCGACCAGCGAACCGGTAAGGCGTCCGTTTCACTCTCCGGTCCAGTTTTAAAAACATTGGTTGTAACGTCTAGCCATTGCACATATAGCAAAGTCGTTACGTTGAAAAGAGGTTTGTCCTTGTGAGCGGATTGCAATGTGAGATTTTTATTAGAGTATGATTGAGTATGGGTAGAAAATCCAAAGCCATACACTTAGAAAATCCAAAGCCATACACTTAGAAAATCCAAAGCCATACGCTTATTTTTCATAGGGAAAATGAGTGTTTATTCTCGTGTAGTCGTGTATGGTCATCCATGTGTCGACATAGTTTGTTGGGTAGGTTTTGAATATGTTTTTCTTGGCTTGTTTAGTTAATGTAAGGAGTTGGGGGTAAATCAAATTATCATATGTTAACTTTGAGTAACAGTAAACATATTAATCTTATTTCTAACGTTATCATGATGATCAATTATAAATTTATTTATCTATTATAATAAAATAAGGTTTTTGAGGACACATGACACTCTTTTGTAAATCCTTAACTTGTTTTTCTCACCTAAACCCAATAACACATATTTGAAACACGTGGATCCTTCTTTACCCCTTTTCCTTTTACCAACATGAACCACAAATAGGCCGCCTACTACGGTTTCTCACATAACCGACCACTCTACATGCTTCTCACCTACACGTTCATCGACTTCATCTTCTTCGCCATCATTTAGATCCCTAACGAGAATGAGAAGCCCTAACAGTAAGACCCTCCTTAATCAAGTATTTACTCTTTTATTATGTAGGTATCTTTGTGTTCAATTTATTAGTTTTCCAGTTGCTATGGTGATACTTTTCTTAAGAGATAATTTCATATATACTTCTAGAAATTTATGCAATATCGTATATATTCATCTCAAATTTAAAATATCGTATACACCCTTAAAAACCATTCAAAACATCATATATATCCATATCATTTAAAACAATTCAAAAATTGACCATTTTACCTTCTTTTAAATCTTTACAGCTTCATATATACTCAATCTGTTTTCTAAATGTGAAGAATTTAAAGTGAAGACAATAAAAAAAAGGCTTCAATGTTTGCATATGTGAATATCAAACTGAAATAAAAAAAAAAGTCTTTGATGCCAGAAGTACTACTTCAAGGAATACATAATTCATTAGTTACAATTCAAAGCTAAATCAAGTCTTAACTTATGCGATTGATAAAAATTTGATTTCAATTACAATCGTCATAAATGTCGAGATATACAAATGGACTATCTTCAGTAAACTCGTTTATTACAAGGGTTGAATAAATAAAATATTAAAAAATAAAAATTTATTAATTATAAAAAAATATTTTAAGATAAATATGATCGAAATTTTCTTTATTATAAATAGAATGAAAATTTTGCTTCAAAACAAACGTTTTAAAAAGATATAATTTCTAAAAATTTTCTTATTTATAACTATCAATTTTAATTATTTTTTGATTATACAAACTTTATTTTTAAAAACAACATTTTTAAAATATTTTATATTTTTAAAATACTTTATATTTTTAAAATAGTTTGATGTTTTAGAAAAAAATCTTATTTTATAAAATTTATTTCTTCTAAAATACATTAATAAAAAGATCTATTTCCTAATTTATTAAAACAACTATTCTAATCTAAAAAAATAATTAAATAATATTATTAGTAATTAATGTGACTATTTAATAGGAGAGAATAGCCTGTAAAATGAGTAGGTATCAATTTAAAAAAAAGATAAAAAAAGTATTATGGTTAATTTCAATAACTTCTTAAAGTTTTAAATGTAAAATTTAAAAGAACAAATAATTTTTTATTAGTTTGGAGAAAAAAAATTGTTATGGTAACATTAAAAAACCTACACCTTCACCACTTATAATTTTTTGTATTTGTTATATATAATGATGTGACGGGTGCCATCGAGCCTCTTTTATGACCTGTGTTAAATGTTGATATATTATTATAACTATGTTGATATATTGAATAATGTATTAATTGGGATAAATTTATTTAATATGAAAAAATTAGAAACTATTGTACATAACACTTGGAGGGAGGTTCTACTAAGAAATGTATGTTGGCTAAAAAGAAACTAAGAAATTATCTTATCATTCTATTTTTCAATGAATGGTTAATATACAAATGTAGGATAGAAAAATAAGAAAGTGTATTTTGTGTATGTAACCACTTTTATTGACTTATCTGAGTTTTCTTCATTTTTTAAAATGTTTATAGTTTTTTCGTACTAGATTTTTAAAAAAAAAATGCATCATAAAATCAAGTATTTTTTTCTCTTTAAATTGAGTATAGTATTGTCATATTTTTTACAAAATAAAAAAATGTCGCAAAATTGTGCTGTATTTCAACGTTTTTGTGTTGTATTTCGTCAAAACAATAAAGAATTGTATTGTTTTGTGTTGTTTTGCGTCAAACAACATAATATTATGCTGTTTTGACATCAAACAACATGGTTTAGTGTTTTTTTTCATAACATGTTCTTCGTTGTTTTACGTCAAAACAACAACATATTATGTGTTGTTTCTATGATGCATTATGTTATTTCATTAGAATAGTACAGAACTGTACTGTTTTGCGTCAAACAACATAGTTTTGTGCTGTTTTGCGTTAAGCGACACATTTTTATGATGTTTTGCATCAAAGAGCACAGTTTTATGTTGTTTTGCGTGACATGTCTATGTTGTTTTAAAAACAACAAAATAACATGTGTTGTTTCTGTGGTATTATGTCAAAATATCAAACCACACAGAAACTAATGTTATTGTTTCAGACTTGAATTTAATGTCTTAGAAGCAGGAAACTGATTCTTTGTAAGTGAAGTTCCCTGAAGGTTTCTGACCTGAATTTGTGAATGAAAAATATGCAAAATTCATGTTTAATTATCCTAGATTATCGATGATGGTATGACAATTTTATCAATTCTAATTTCGAATCAAATCACCTAATCGATGCTCGAAAGTACCTCATGAGTCTTGTTTTTAGTCATGCTTTAATGTTGAAATTAATTTAATTCAGTCAATTTACTCATTTTACTTAGCCCATAGTGTCACAGTCTGGTGGATTTGGTGTTGTGTTCTCAAAATTAGATATTGTGAGAAATATGTTGTATTCTAGCAAAATAAAAGGAAATGAGAGAATGAATAATGATTTTTTACCAAAGTACCATTCTCTTGTTTTTTTACAATGTCACATGTCACCATCACCTTCATTCTTATTTTTCTTAGACAAAATATATTTTTTATTTGAACCTGTACCATAACACTTGTATCTTATATTTACAAAGTTATATTAAGTGTATTAAATTTTGAATATAATTACAAGTGTGTTCTTATTAAATAAACAAACAAACAAACAAACAAACCCAGTATATCCCACTCAAGAGCAGGGTCTGGGAGGGGTAGGTGGTGACAAGTCTTTCCTCTATCCAGATAGGTAGAGAGACCGCTTCCAAAGAGACCCCTGGCTCGATACAAAAGCTATAACGCTCGCGATTTAACATATAATCAAATAATCAAATAGTCAATCATATAATCAAACGTACGATTTATGATATATGGTATATGGTACAGCACACATCATACAACAAGCATTCAAAGCATTAAGATATCACTAAAAGAAAGTATAAAATGAACAAGCATGCATCAGAAAAGCCGCACGTTTCCCCTAAGAAGGTCCACGCGTACTACATACACATCAAGCCCCGTAACAAGTAAACAAAGTCCTTTCCTAGCAACAGAAACCACTAAAAGTCCTTAATTTTAATTCTACGTCTCCAGTCACTCCTATCCTCGATCATGTGCTCAGAGAGGTGCAAGTGTTCCATATCTCGCCTAATTCTCTCTTCCCAAGTCAACCTAGGTCGTCCTCTACTCTTCCTACCCTCTATGCTGATGTTCTCCACTGCTCTGACCGGTGCTGCCATTGGTCTCCTCTTGACATGTCCATACCATCTTAATCTTCCCTCTCGTATTTTATCTGCAATAGAAGCCACTTCTAACTTCTGTCGAAACACTTCGTTTCTTATCCTATCCAGTCTTGTATGGCCACACATCCACCTTAGCATTCGCATTTCCGCAACCTCTATTTGTTTCTCGTGCGATTTCTTTATGGCCCAGCAGTCTGTTCCATATAGCATAGCTGGGCGTACCGCCACTCTGTATAGTTTACCCTTAAGTTTTGCTGGAAACCTCTTATCACATAGGATCCCTGATGCTGCTCTCCACTTGCACCATCCTGCTTGGACACGGTGAGCTACATCGCTGTGTATCTCTCCGTCCTCCTGCAGGTACGAGCCCAGGTATTTGAACCTAGATGTCTGTGGGACCGGCATGCCCTGGATACTGATTTGGGTGTCCTCTTCGTCGTCGCCACCAAAGTTACAATGCATGTATTCCGTCTTAGAGCGACTTATCGTTAATCCTCTGCTCTCTAGCGCTGCTCTCCACTGCTCTAGCTTGTCGTTAAGCATCATTTTAGATTCTGATATTAAGACAATATCATCCGCGAAGAGCATGCACCACGGGACTGACTGTTGTATTGACTTAGTCATCTCATCCAACACTAGTGCGAAGAGAAATGGGCTCAATGCCGATCCTTGGTGGAGTCCCACTTCCACTGAGAATGAGTCTGTGTCTCCTACCGGTGCTCGCACACATGTTTTTGCCCCGTCATACATATCCATAATTAATTTGATATACCTCTCTGGTACCCCTCTATGTCGTAGACTTTCCCAAATTAGTTGTCTCGGTACACTGTCATAGGCCTTTTCTAGGTCGATGAATACCATATGGAGGTCCCTTTTCTTTTCTCTATATTTCTCCATTATCCGTCTTATGACGTGTATGGCTTCTGTTGTAGAGCGTCCTGGCATAAATCCAAATTGGTTTATTGCTATCTGGGTTTCCCGTCTAATTCTCGTGTCAATAACTCTTTCCCATAGTTTCATCGTGTGACTTAGTAGCTTTATTCCCCTGTAGTTTTCGCATCCTTGGATATCTCCTTTTTTCTTATATATAGGGACTATGACACTGGTTCTCCACTGGTCTGGCATCTTCCCTGTCTTAAAGATGGTGTTAAATAGATCTGTTAGCCATTGGAGACCCTCATCACCTAGGCATTTCCACACCTCAATCGGTATGTTGTCTGGCCCCACCGCTTTAGCCCTTCCCATTTTCTTCATAGCTCTTTTAACTTCGTCAACCGTGATGCTTCTACAATAGCATTGGTTTTGTTGCGTTGTTTGGGTTGTTCTATCTATCTCAGTTTGTTGATTTGGATTCCTTATGTTAAATAGGTTATCGAAGTAAGTTTTCCATCGCACCTTGATATCTTTCTCGTTCACCAAAACCTTTCCATCCGCAGCCTTTATGCACTTGACCATTGTTAGGTCCTGTCTTCTTCTTTCTCTTGCCTTGGCTATCTTGAACATGTCATGCTCTCCTTCTTTCGTCTCTAATCGCTTATACATCCTTTCATATGCCGTGTTCTTTGCCTCTGACACCGATTTTTTCGCTTGTCTCTTAGCCTCCTTGTACTTTTGTTTTAGCTCTGCGTGTTCTTCCTCATTGTTACATCGTATGAGCTCTCTAAAACTTTGTTGTTTGATACGTATCTTCTCCTGTACAATTTCGTTCCACCACCATGATTCCTGATGACCAACTGTCCTTTTTGTTGTAACTCCAAGCGTTTCTTTAGCTGCTTGTATGAGCCTAGTTGCCATAACCTCCCACTTTTGGTTTGCATCTTCCTGTGGCCCAGTTTGGTTCATTGGTATGACTTTATCTCTAAACATAGTAATCTTTTCGTCTTCGAGCTGACCCCATCTGATCTTGGGTGTGATTCTCCTGTTCCGTTGGGCAATTGGCCTCTTGACGCGTATATCCGCCACCAACATATGGTGTTGCGTCACAACCGTCTCTCCCGGGATTGCTTTACAGTCTTTCCACGAGCTATGCTCTTCTCTCCTCATCAATAAATAATCTATCTGCGTGTGTCTCCCGCCGCTGCTAAACGTGATTAGATGCGAGTCTCTTTTCTTAAAGAACGAATTTATGATGCCTAAATCATGCGCTACTGCAAATTCAAGAAGCTCCCTACCGCCGTCATTCCTAAGACCATACCCGTATCCTCCATGCACCAGTTGGAAATGCTCATTATCCCTTCCGATATGTCCACTAAAATCTCCTCCCATGTATAACTTTTCTTCTCTAGGTATGTCAGCTATAACATGGTCTAAACTCTCCCAGAACGTTTTTCTTTCCGTTTCCCCTAGTCCAACATGTGGTACATACGTACTAACTACCGTCACTACCTCATCTCCTATTACTATTCTTAACAACATAATTCTATCATTGTATCTTCTCACCTCCACTACATTATCTTGGAGTTCGTTAGCAACTAGAAAACCTACTCCGTTTTTAGCTCCATCAGACCCTGAATACCATAGTTTATAACTATCGCACTCTTTTGCTCTCCCACCTCGCCATCTAGTCTCCTGCAGGCATGCTATGTGGACCCTACGTTTCTTCAGCACATCAATTAACTCTAATAACTTACTGGTTAAGGTTCCTACATTCCACGATGCTACTCTTAATCTACAGACCTTATTCCCTGTCTTCGCACCTCTCCTCACCGAACATGATCTCGGGACAGCATAATGGCTCCTACTATCTATTATACCAGACAGAGTCTACTAAAACCACCAAGAAATATAAAACACGGGCAACACAGAAAAACAACAAATCACAAGCAAGCAGAATTCACACCGAAAATAGGGGATGACTCTCCCTGTTAAAAGCAGATGCTGGTACCCCTAACCCAGCCAAGCAGTCTAAACAGGAGGGTAAAAATAAACAAGACTAAAAGCAAATATGGGAAGCCGCGATGAAAAGATCTCACCAAAAGTACACCCAGGTTAGGGTTCTTCGATTAGGCCCCGATGGCCAACAGATCTCACCAGTTTGTGGAGGCTGCTAGATGTCACCAACCGATCTCACCGGTTTGTGGAGGCTGCTAACTTCCGGCGGTGGGTAGATGGAGCTTCCGGCGTCGGGGATGAAACTTCCGGGCGATGTCACCAACAGATGGAGAAGGTAGCAGATCGAGAAGGTAGCAGAAGTTCCGACGGTGCTAGATGTCACCAACAGATCGAGAAGGTAGCAGATCGAGAAGGTCACCAACAGATCGAGAAGGTAGCAGATCGAGGAACTTCCGGCGGTGCTAGATGTCACCAACAGATCGAGAAGGTAGCAGCAGATGATTTTGCACAAATACTAGTTGGATCGAGAAGGTAGCAGAAGATGAATTTACAGTTCTTAGCAGTTCTTAGCAGATCGAGCAGATCGAGCAAATCGAGAAGATGATTTTCGTATGTTACCAAGCACGAACAGCAGATCGAGCAGATCGAGCAGATCGATAAAATTTAAGATCGAGAAGGTAGCAGGACAGCAGATCGAGTTAGGCAAACTATTTTTGTGTTCTTATTAAATGCTTTATATAATAGTATAAATACTTATGCATTTTATATTTCATGATAAAAAATCTTGAATTTGTCGCTGAATATATTACATTATATATGATAATAAAAGGGTTTTACAAACTTCCTACGGACATGTTTTGTTTTCATTAGTCATATTGTACATATGTTCTGGCCTAGTTAGGTATATATGCATCAACAATAAACATCCAAACATGCTTAAATTATGCATTTGACTTCTTATTTATATGTGCCTATTTCACTTATTCAAGTAACATTATTGATGGGTCAATATTCCAAATGAGTAATTCCTTGGTTATCAACCAAGTGTCCAGGTGACTTGTATTAGCATTCCTATCATCAAAATATCACTTTAGGTCTGATTAGACTTCAACATGTACTTTAAACTAATTATAAAAATTACTGAATCAGCCATTTGATCAAACAAAATTATTATTTTAGCCATTGACTTTTTTTTTTGAAATTTAACATTGAATATCGCTTATTAGCGATACATACCCCAAATTATATCGTTCAAGTGGGTTCAATAAATTTTCAAATAACAATTTACACAAACAATCCTATACTATCAATTATTTTCTTTTTACTTTTAAAATACTTTAAATTAATAAGTTCTAATAACATCAACTTTCAAATATATAAAAAAATATTTATTTTTAACATTATTTAGATAAATATTTGTTTATCTTAATCAATTTTTTATTTGAAAAAAAACATTCTTATTTTTAAAAAACGTTTGTTTTGAGGGATTTTTTAACTTTTGCTAAAACAAGTCATTTTTTTCAAATAACTTTTGGATCATTAAACAATAGGCAATATTTGAAATCCAAAAAAAATACGATATTTAAATTCAATCAAAATGCAATAGTTAAATATAAAAAATAAGATATGTAAATCCAACAAAAATTATCTTCAAGATAAAACGTAACTTTCAAACTAGTATATTATTTTATTTTTGTATTTTCAAAATTTTTTTGCCATGAAATTGATTTATTAAACTAACTAGTGTTAATATCCACACGCGCGTTGCGCGTCTTGAAAACGCTGTAAATCGATACTCTGTAAACTATCTAAGACAGCAAGATCACACCGAGCGGACCACGTTGACTATAAAATGTCAGTAACACCACAGTTTGAGACTATTAAAATCAACAATTTTTCACTTTAATGTCGGGCTCAGAGTGTGTAAAGAAATGACTCCATCATGCCCGGAGGGCGGGTTGCAGGCAATAACCTGCCATCCTACACCCCTTCCAGGGCTAGACAATGTCCTCAATCAATTTTTAC
Source organism: Flaveria linearis (assembly GCA_024085815.1). Taxonomy (NCBI): domain Eukaryota; kingdom Viridiplantae; phylum Streptophyta; class Magnoliopsida; order Asterales; family Asteraceae; genus Flaveria; species Flaveria linearis. Next base: position 66,961,647 of record CM044007.1, on the reverse strand, counting down.
TCAGACCCATCAACTCATCACAGCCCATTAGAATAGAAATTAAAAGATGTTACCTGAATCTGTAGCAAGATCCCATAAGCAATGACCCATATGACAGTCATCACAGCCAAAGAAACAAAAGCGGCATACACAACGTGGCTCAGATCTCATTAACAGATCGATGTGGCTGCAACACAGGTTGCAAGAGAAAAACATCTCACTTGCCATCCTCGTTTATGCCACGCCAAGCAACGACCCATATCACAGTCATCATAGCCAAAGAAACATAAGCAACATTAATCGGATCTCGAGTGATGTAGGGTTTCAGAGCAAACCTACAGACCACATGTCAATTGCATTGGTGTATTCCGTTGCTCCAAAGATCAACTCAGGAGCCGTATAATATCTTAAGCAAATATATGATATATTTGGTTCCCCAGGTACCTGCAGTAACAAAAGGATCCAAGTCAATACCCAACCTCAATTATATTTAGAGACTTAAGAATCATATAAACTTACCAACATTTCAAACTAAAATCCATGAAAACTTTCATTAATGGACATGGGAAGGTTTATGTTATCCCCAATCAAAAAATCATGTTTGTTATATGCAACTACGTTCTTCCTAACTCCAATTCAGAAAAGAACATATATTGGAGTCAGGTTGCCAATGAAATTAGCTTTCATCCTCTTAAAGTTATAACTGCTATCAATTTCAAAATTTAAAGGTAACACGTTTGGCATCTCCAAGCACCGTAAACTCTTTTCGGGTGCGAGGTAACCTTTTCAAATGATGTTTAAATAGAAATCATGTATACTTCACGTAAAAAACATAAATACTTGAGAGTCTTCTCTGTTTTGGAACAGATATAGCATAAGATTATATGCAGAAACTACCACTTATGCTTAAAAACCATCAAATCGATAAGAAACAGGCTGAATTGAATAAAAAAACAACACACCTGAGGAATGTCTGCAACGTATTGCCGAGGATTAGGTTGCCTCACAGACAATTGACAGTTCTTCAACACACAAACACGAAATCAGATAACAAAAACGAACACATCAAAACAAAATCCAAATTAGAAACCTTACTTTGAGAAGATCAAGCGTATCGGAGGCCATTCGACCTTTACTCGGTGAACCTAACCTAATCTCATTCCTTTCTGCAACCTTCATAGCGTTTCCGTTAACCTAATCTCATTCCTTTCTCCACTGCCGCTCAGCCCCCGTCGCCGTCCGCTGCTCCACCTGAAATCGCCGTCTCTCGCGGCCGACACCAACCGTTCGCCGGAGGCTAAGCAGAACGATGGTGGAGGTGGGTGTTGGTGATTCCGAGAGCAAGCGAGAGGTTCTACGACACCTGAATCGGAATCGGATTGGCGGTGGCGGAGCGGAGGCCATGACGGAGGAGGCGACGACGTTGGAGGCGAAGAAAGAGAAGGTGACGACGGTAGGAGGGCGGTGCGGAGCCGTGGTGGAGGTCGATGGTGGATTTGGGGTTTTACTATTCATACTGTTCATTTCATTTGCTTTTTAAACATATAGGGAAATTTTTTAGTTTGATTTATTATAGTTGTGTGTAAAACTAATTTATTTTTTATAATTAAATAATGGGTAAAAGAAAATATAAAAATGTTAAAAAACAAAATATTAAGGGGTAAAAGTGAAATACAAAAAAGAAGTTACTAAAGTGAAACAAAATTTGGAGATACAATCTCACTTATGTATCGCTAGTTGGCGATATCATATTTATTTTTTATTTTTATTTTTTAGTTTTGGCGATACAAGCACCTCTATGCATCGCTGACTCAGCGATACGGGCGATACGGACATGCTTTTGTATCGCTGGTTAATGATATTGAGACACGTGGCATCCTCTAATTGGTTGAATAAATTGGTAAAATCTTATTTTAATGGCTAAAATTGTAATTTTACTTGGTCAAATGGTTATATTTGTAATTTTCCCAACTAATTAACTTGCAATGAGTCAAACTAGTATTAAGTGGAGTCATAAAATTATGTCAAGTAGCACTAATGCCACATCATCATTAGTGATCACCAACACAAAAAAAACCCAGTATTAAAAAAGAAATATTAAACAAAAAAATAATAAGTCGAGTGGGACCAGCGCGTTGCGGCCAACGAGCTGGGGCCGTTAAACGGGGTAAAAAACTAGCGTTTAAACGTTGAACAATGCACGTTGGAGCGAGTTAACTTTAAAATTTAGAACGAAACATAAAACGAAACTTTGTATTGGAAAGTATAGGAGACCAAAGTTAAAAGTAAAATAATATTGAAGCAAATTATAAAAAAAATAAAAATTTTGCTTTAATAAGATAAACTATTCTGTTTTGTCTTTTTCCTGACATTCCGACATAAGTTTTGTTAAAAACTAAGTTCGCTCGGGAAAAACATATTATTTTGATGTAAAACAATACGTTTTTTTCACGAACTCGGTTTAAAAAAATTTAATGTCCAAGCAAAACAAACAAAACGGTGTATGCTTGTATTATTTAGAAAAGTTAAATATAACAAGATTTAAGATGAAAAATTGTACATGAAATTATTATTTGAATATAAAACTTGAAAAAGCAAATTTGAGTTGATGCACATTTGAGACATATATGCTACTTGAAGTACTGGAAATCAAAAATAGATTAAACTTTTGTCTAAAACCATGTCCACATTAACACCCCACCTAGAAAAAAAAATTCTCAAATTGAACTTGTATTAACTCAATTTCATACTAAGGTTGAAATTGGTAAAAGTTAACTGCTTCTTCGATTTCTTAACTTAAGTTTTTCGTATCAATAATTGATCAATTCTTTATTAATATATCTAATAATGTGCTTAAACATACTGAACCATAATATGAAGAACACATGAAGACTATATACTTCCCTTTGTCAAATTTGCTAATGTAAAAAAATTCCTCTTTTATACGATTACAAACACAAACTTTGCAAATATGCCACAAATTGTTGGATTATGTAAGCCCTATACACAACGAAGGATAACGTTAGTATTGATGTAACTTTATATTAATTATAATAAATAAAAATCTACTGTTTAATGTAAGTAATGTGTTTATTTAGGCTTGTAAGTCTGGCCAAACTCAATATATAAATTGTTGGATTATGTACGGGTTCGGTTACGACACGTTGCCAACCGAGCTATGACCCGTAAGAGTTACACCTTGGGCAACAAATATTAAGTCCACTTAATTTGATTAACTGGCGCTTACGAACTATATCGGGTTTTTATAATTTATAATTGTTATAAATTATTTAGTATTAATGTTTATTTATTAAGTGGACTTCCGTAAAAAAGTAAGTGGTCTTAAAGTTGTTTCCTCCTTGCACCAAATATATTAAAATATCTTAGTTGAATTGTGATTTGTAAAGAAAAAGTTGGATTCCCTTTTCAATATATATATTTGAAATGCAATTCCACCATTCTATATAAAAACACACATTACTCATACAAAGAACCTGAATCACATTCATCATTTCTCCGAGAAGAAGAACAGTTTGATTTTTCTTCCTATCACAAACAACCGATATATTTGATTGCAACCACTGTGTTCCAATTTAGTGTTCGTTGATTCTAGCATTCATTCGTTGTCCCTCGGTGTCTCAAACGGTTAATTATTAATCACAAAGGTATTATTATCTCATCAGTAGGTTAATAATATTCTGTATTTGCATTGTTTGTATTCCCAGATCCTGTCGGGTTCACTTTTGGTATTTTATTCTTACTCCGCTGCGTTAACTGTTATTAATCTGATTAATAATTATCAAAGCTGTTTTGATAAATAACCTAACAAAGATACCACTGAACCCAACAGTGGTGTGACATCCGTCACCAAAGGTCCGTCGTTTTACGTGATTTACTTAACCTTGTTAACAGTCATTCCTCATTTTGACGAACCAATTACGTGAACACTCTATTTGTTATGCTTAATTGCCCTTATACGTGTAGCACCGTTGCTTGACTTGTAGTTATCTTAAGACATTTCTCCAAGAGTTGCCCCGTTAACACTAAACACGTCATTTTTATAATAAAATAATTTTCACGAATAAAATCATTATTAACTTATAAATAACATAAATAACATTTTATCATCAATAAAACAAGACTAAATTATAACGTTTTCAACCGAAACAAAATTTAGGAACTCGGGGCAAAGTGCGGGGACTAAACTTGAAACTTTGAGAAACTAGGCTGGGTATAAATACCCCTTCCCAGCCATTTTTCACTCTTTTTCACCCTCTCACCACTTCATCCTCCTCTTCTACTCTCTCTCTAGAAACCAACACCAAAACCGACCCGTTTCTCGCATTTTCGTCTTCAAATCTCGAGTACCATCGTGAATACTAGTTCCTAGCAGGTAGATAACCTCACTACCTCGTTTTTAACCCGATTTTTCAACTGCATTTCGAGGGTTTTCGGGTTTTCGGGTGCTCGGGTTCATCCGAGCACATGAGGTCGTGTGGACTTGCATGTCTTGTTTCTGAGTGTGTTTCGTGTCTAGATAGGTTAGAATATGAGTTCTGGAGGTTTTGGTTGGGTAAAACTTGTGATCGGGCAGCCGAAGGCCGACCTGCAACTCACTGCCGTCGCGACTCCCGATGGCGCGAATGGGGTTGTCGCGCGACTGGGACGCGCGACTGCATGTGTGTGTGTGTGCGAGTAAGTGTGCGATTTGGTAGATCGCGCGGTTGTGTCGCGCGGTTGTCGGTGGACGCGATTGGTAATGTCACGCGACTGGAGATGTCACGCGACAGGGGTTGTCGTGTGACTGGGCTATGCGAAAGTATGTGTGTGCGATTGTGCGTGAGTCGCACGGTCAGATGCCTGTCGCGCGAAAGAGAGTCCACTCGCGCGAATGAAGCTGATTCGCGCGGAGGGACTTTGAGTCGCGCGGTTGGCTGTTGGGTCGTGCGACTGGTATTGCGTGGTACGACTGAAGGCTTAGTCACACGAATGAAGGTTCAATTGTATGAAAGTAGCTAATTCGTACGACTGAAAGTTCACTCGTGTGAATGGAGTGTCAGTCGTGCGTCCGGTCCTACTGTATGACTTAATGGTGTGTGAGTGTGTGGATCCCCTCTTCGGAGATCTCACGACGATAATGTAATATAATAAAGTGTCATAGCTTGATCACAAAGATTAAAGTCAACGCTATTAACAGACACATACTATTTAAAATAACCTAGACTAAGATGTGTGTGACTGCTTGTGTGTACTACCCACGACCGAACCGAAACGACCCGATTCAATTAAACAATATTATTAACAGTAGTCCATAAGATTAATTCTTAACATAACTGTCAATAGGTGATTGACTGTTCATACATACATACAAGTTTGGGAAGTTTCATCAGACATACTTACCACTTAACAAGTGAGTTTCGTGGCCCCTTTTTACGCTTATACAATTGTTTCAATCTTTTACAAACATGGGGGAAAAGTATGCTCACACGTTTTCAATGCTGTACAACATACATACAATTTTCATACTTGGAATCAACGTAATACTATTTTGTGAGTACTTATCTGATACATACATGATGTTACTGTGTGGACTGTCTTACAACCATTAATTCCGGTGTTGGAACCAACAGATAGGTATTAGTAGTACTACTGGGTTGACACCCCCACCCTTGACAGATGGTTACTTGTGAGTACCATCACACTGCCAGGAACGGGCCTTGGGTGAATATATTCTGACAAGTTTCTTTGTGTACGTCGTTAGGTTTGGTTGTATAAAACTCATGGTATGTGATTTTGCTTGCTTATAACTGTATGCACGGTATTCCACTACAAATAATATACAGCATCAATTACAAGTTTACAATTTAAACCTGCGAAGCTCACCAACATTATTGTTGACCGTTTTGAGCATTACTTTTCAGGTGATCAAGGAAATTGAAGTTCTAGGAGTGCTGCCTTTTAAAGGAGACCCTAGGATGAATTTTGTGTTATTACTTTTGTAAAGCTTGAACTTGAATATGATCTTTTGTATACTTGTTCCCATGTTGTGGGAATATTACATTACAAGCTATTATCAATGTTTTGTGATCATTTATGTTGTGCTTATGACTATGCTGTCGTGAACATTGATTATACACGACACAAGTCTCCGTTTGTGTTCGGGTGTCGTCATGACACGCTTGTCATCATATTTTTATTGCTACTCTATCATATACCATGTGTTATGACGATCCCGTCCAGCTCGCATTCCCCGTGTTTTCGCTATCAGCGGGGGGTGTGACAGACTGGTATCAGAGCCATTGGTTATAGAGAATTAGGCAATTACACTTGACCTAGACTATAACCTAGGAACCTTCATGTAGATTTGCATGCTTAAGCTTGTGTGCATTTATATATCTCGTGTATGTGTTCCTCCTTACATGATTGATTATCCTTCTGTTATGTGATCCTTCACCTTGTGCTTGAGCCTTGTGCTCGTCACTGATGAGGTGCTTCCTATTGGATCTTCCGTTCCCTCTGCGCCAAGTTATCATAACCAAATTCGGGTGTTGAGACCCGAAGAGATCTTCACAGATCATACATCGCGCCTGACCTCATACACTGAGAGACCGACCCGAGGAGGCCATGTCTGAGTCCTCCCAAGGACGTGATATAGACAACCTCCGCTAGACTATACGTGATTACATGTTTGGCTCTCAGTTGACTTGATGGATTATTATGGATATGATGTGAAGGAAGGTCGGATGTCATGTAACCGGATTAGGCATCATGCTCGGTACATCGTGGGTGTGGTGGGAACGCTGCGGGGAACCCTATATATAAGCATCACCGGTATACCGAGAATATGCTTGAAATGGGCTGCATGGTGATCTTGACTGACCGGAGCATCGGACGATGGAACATGATAAGTGGAGTACTTGATTATCATAAGGTGACTAAAGCTTATATGTTACCTCTTTTATGAATAGAACATGCCGCCTCGAAGATCTAACCGCAGAAGTAGTAGCGGAAGTGAAGCCCCGAGGGGCAGAGGCAGAGGCGGAGGCAGAGGTAGATCTTCAGGAGCAAATGAAGGTCCTATTGGCAATACTCAAGGGACTGGAAGCCCTGATATGGCAACCCTGATTACTCAACAACTGACTGCCTTGATTCCCACTATTGTAGCTCAAGTGAGCGATGCTTTGCAACAGCAAAACCACTCCCACCGGGATGGTGGTAACGAGAACGAGGGTAATGGGAACCCGATTGGGAATGAAAGTAACCAAGAGACCGGGAATGGTGGTACAACCGGTAATGAAACTGGGGTTGCTAATACCAAACGGGGCTGTTCTTACAAGGAGTTTGTGGCCTGTAAACCCCGGGATTTCGATGGCAAAGGTGGGGCGATAGCCCTGATCAGATGGCTCGAGAAAATGGAGGCTGTGATCGACATCAGCGAATGCCTCGACAGCCAACGCATCAAGTATGTTACGTGCTCACTGCAGGGCCGAGCACTAACCTGGTGGAACACCCAGGTTCAAGCTAGAGGAAGGGAGTCTGCGATGCAGATGACTTGGGACGAATTTAAGGCCTTGATTACCGAGGAGTACTGCCCTCACAACGAGATGCAAAAGCTTGAGCACGAGTTCTGGAATCATGCTATGGTGGGGGCAGGGCACGCAGCTTATACTGACCGATTCCATGAGTTGGCTAGGCTAGTTCCACACCTGGTCACTCCGGAATCTAAGAGGATTGAGAGGTACATTTGGGGACTCGCGCCTTAAATACGAGCAATGGTAACTGCAGCTGCTCCTCCTACGATTCAGAGCGCAATTCTGAAGGCTGGCGCTCTGACCGATGAGATGGTACGAACAGGGGTATTGGGCAAGGGAGCAGAGAAGCGAAAGGATGTTGGGGAAACTAGCCGGTCCAGTGTCGGGAAATCTGATAAAAGGGCCAAGATCACCAGAAACTTTGCGGCCGTGACTCAAGGGAAGAGGGAATATGTTGGGCCATATCCCAAATGTGACAGATGCAGCTATCATCATCCCCCAGAGATGCAGTGCCGAGTGTGCGCAAACTGTAGGCGCTCGGGGCACCTAGCAAGAGATTGTAGAGTGGCACCGAATCTGGTTGCACCCGTCAACGCGGTTAACCCCGCCGGGAACGCCAGGGCATGTTACGAATGTGGAGGCCTCGATCACTTCAGAAACATGTGCCCCCGACTGAACAGGGCACCGGGTCAACAAGGGAATAATCAACAACAAGTGATGGCCATAGCGGGCGCTCAAGGTTAAGGAAACCCAGGAAATGCTGCACGGGGACGCGCATTCGTCATTGGAGTTAATGATGCCCGTCAGGACCCGAACGTCGTTACGGGTACGTATCTGCTCAATCACCATTTTGCATCCATACTATTTGATACTGGAGCAGACAATAGTTTTATATCTTCTGAGTTCGTGCATATGCTTGATTTAAGTGCTAGTAGGCTAGAAACTAGTTACTCCGTAGAAATGGCCAATGGTAGGGTTGAACAAGCAGACGAGAATATTAAGAATTGCACCCTAATGTTAGAAGACCAGGCCTTTAGCATAGATTTAATACCATTCGAGTTAGGCAGCTTCGATGTGATAGTGGGTATGGATTGGTTGTCAAATCATGGAGCCGAGATTGTTTGTCGGGAGAAAGTAGTACGAATCCCCATGCCAAACGGGGAGGTACTCAAGATTCAAGGAGAACGACCGGGAAGAACACTAAAGCTCATTTCTTGCATGAAAGCCCGCCGAAGTCTACGAAAGCAGTGTTACACATTTCTGGCTCACATCGTAGAAAAGAAAGAAGAAGAGACAAAATTGGCAGGCAATCCAATTGTACGGGATTATCCGGAGGTGTTACCTGATGATTTGTCTGGATTGCCTCCTCCACGACAGGTGGAATTCCATATAGAGCTGGTTCCTGGGGCTACACCGGTAGCAAGGACACCGTATCGGTTAGCGCCCTCTGAGATGCAAGAGTTGTCCAGCCAACTACAAGAACTACTGGAGAAGGGTTTCATTCGACCGAGTCATTCACCGTGGGGAGCACCGGTGTTATTTGTCAAGAAGAAGGCTGGGTCGTTCCGTATGTGTATCGACTACAGGGAACTGAACAAACTGACCGTGAAGAATCGGTATCCTCTCCCTAGAATCGACGACCTGTTTGATCAGTTGCAAGGAGCCTCGTATTTCTCTAAGATCGACCTTCGATCTGGATATCACCAACTAAGGGTATTCGAGGACGATATTCCAAAAACAGCTTTTAGGACTCGTTACGGGCACTACGAGTTCTTGGTCATGCCGTTCGGATTGACCAACGCACCAGCCATCTTTATGGATCTGATGAATCGGGTGTGCAAGCCTTATCTTGATAAGTTCGTGATCGTGCTCATAGACGACATACTCATCTATTCTCGTTCGAAAGAAGATCACGAAAAACACCTCCAAGCAATTCTAGAACTGTTGAAGGAAGAGAAACTTTTCGCCAAGTTCTCGAAGTGTGAATTCTGGCTTCGAGAAGTGAAGTTCTTGGGTCATGTAGTTAACGAAAATGGAATTCATGTGGACCCCGGTAAGATTGAAGCTGTGAAGAAGTGGGATACTCCCCAAACACCCTCAGAAATACGGCAATTCTTGGGATTGGCCGGATACTATCGTCGCTTCATTGCCAATTTCTCCAAGATTGCCCAACCGTTAACTTTGTTGACTCAGAAAGACAAGAAGTTCGATTGGGGGAAAGCACAAGAACAGGCGTTCCAAACATTGAAGGAGAAGTTGTGCAACGCACCGATATTGTCTCTCCCAGACGGAACTGATGATTTTGTGGTGTACTGTGATGCTTCACATCAAGGTTTGGGCTGTGTACTAATGCAGAAAGATAAGGTAATTGCCTACGCTTCGCGACAACTCAAGGTGCATGAAAAGAACTACACAACTCACGATTTGGAGTTGGGTGCTGTAGTATTTGCACTCAAGATATGGAGGCACTATCTATATGGCACCAAATGCATCATCTACACAGACCATAAGAGCCTTCAACACATCATGAACCAGAAAGAACTTAACATGCGGCAGCGACGCTGGGTAGAACTGCTTAGCGACTACGATTGCGAAATCCGGTATCATCCGGGGAAAGCTAACGTGGTGGCTGATGCTTTAAGCCGCAAAGAACGCGTGAAACCATTACGTGCTCAAGCGCTAGGTTTGACTATTCAAACTAATTTAAAGGCTCAGATTCAATTAGCACAAAACGAGGCGTTGAAAGAAGAGAACCTTGCGGGGGAAGAGTTCCAAGGGTTGGATAAACAAATGACTCGCAAGGATGACGACGTTCATTACTTCATAGATCGTATATGGGTCCCCAAATGGGGAGGTGTACGTACACTAGTCTTGGATGAAGCACACAAGACTCGATACTCTATTCACCCTGGTGCAGACAAGATGTACCACGATCTGAAGGAGTTGTACTGGTGGCCTGGTATGAAGAAAGATGTTGCTATATACGTGAGCAAATGCTTGACTTGTTCAAAGGTCAAGGCTGAACACCAGAAACCATCGGGACTATTGCAACAACCTGAAATTCCCGAGTGGAAATGGGAGAACATCACTATGGATTTTATCACACAAGCATTGGATGCGCACCATTTGAAGCGCTGTATGGGCGGAAATGTAGATCACCAGTTTGTTGGGCTGAAGTTGGTGAAAGCCAGCTTACGGGCCCAGAGATCATTCAAGAAACCACTGATAAAATCTTCCAAATCAAAGACCGACTCAAAGCTGCTAGAGATCGCCAAAAGAGCTATGCCGACAATCGTCAGAAGCCTTTAGAATTCAAGGTTGGGGATCATGTCTTACTTAAGGTCTCTCCCTGGAAAGGGATCGTACGATTTGGTAAGAAAGGGAAGTTAGCCCCTCGATACGTAGGACCATTCGAGATTACAGAAAGAATCGGTCCGGTGGCTTATCGATTGAGGTTGCCACAAGAACTCAGCGGTGTGCATGATACTTTTCACGTGTCGAACCTCAAAAGTGTTTGGCGGACGAGTCCTTACACGTACCAATTGAGGAAATCAAGATCGACGAAAAGCTTCATTTTATTGAGGAACCTATTGAGGTCATGGACCGAAAAGTCAAAAAGTTGAGCGCAGCAAGATACCTATTGTCCGTGTGAGATGGAATTCCAAACGAGGGCCAGAGTTTACATGGGAACGTGAAGATCAGATGAGACTCAAATATCCACATTTATTCGCGGATGACGTTTTAGGGCCTAGCACCAGTTGAATCTCGGGACGAAATTCCCTCAACTGGGGGATACTGTGACATCCGTCACCAAAGGTCCGTCGTTTTACGTGATTTACTTAACCTTGTTAACAGTCATTCCTCATTTTGACAAACCAATTACGTGAACACTCTATTTGTTATGCTTAATTGCCCTTATACGTGTAGCACCGTTGCTTGACTTGTAGTTATCTTAAGACATTTCTCCAAGAGTTGCCCCGTTAACACTAAACACGTCATTTTTATAATAAAATAATTTTCACGAATAAAATCATTATTAACTTATAAATAACATAAATAACATTTTATCATCAATAAAACAAGACTAAATTATAACGTTTTCAACCGAAACAAAATTTAGGAACTCGGGGCAAAGTGCGGGGACTAAACTTGAAACTTTGAGAAACTAGGCTGGGTATAAATACCCCTTCCCAGCCATTTTTCACTCTTTTTCACCCTCTCATCACTTCATCCTCCTCTTCTACTCTCTCTCTCTAGAAACCAACACCAAAACCGACCCGTTTCTCGCATTTTCGTCTTCAAATCTCGAGTACCATCGTGAATACTAGTTCCTAGCAGGTAGATAACCTCACTACCTCGTTTTTAACCCGATTTTTCAGCTGCATTTCGAGGTTTTTCGGGTGCTCGGGTTCATCCGAGCACATGAGGTCGTGTGGACTTGCATGTCTTGTTTCTGAGTGTGTTTCGTGTCTAGATAGGTTAGAATATGAGTTCTGGAGGTTTTGTTTGGGTAAAACTTGTGATCGGGCAGCCGAAGGCCGACCTGCAACTCACTGCCGTCGCGACTCCCGATGGCGCGAATGGGGTTGTCGCGCGACTGGGACGCGCGACTGCATGTGTGTGTGTGCGAGTAAGTGTGCGATTTGGTAGATCGCGCGGTTGTGTCGCGCGGTTGTCGGTGGACGCGATTGGTAATGTCACGCGACTGGAGATGTCACGCGACAGGGGTTGTCGCGTGACTGGGCTATGCGAAAGTATGTGTGTGCGATTGTGCGTGAGTCGCACGGTCAGATGCCTGTCGCGCGAAAGAGAGTCCACTCGCGCGAATGAAGCTGATTCGCGCGGAGGGACTTCGAGTCGCGCGGTTGGCTGTTGGGTCGTGCGACTGGTATTGCGTGGTACGACTGAAGGCTTAGTCACACGAATGAAGTTCAATTGTACGAAAGTAGCTAATTCGTACGACTGAAAGTTCACTCGTGTGAATGGAGTGTCAGTCGTGCGTCCGGTCCTACTGTATGACTTAATGGTGTGTGAGTGTGTGGATCCCCTCTTCGGAGATCTCACGACGATAATGTAATATAATAAAGTGTCATAGCTTGATCACAAAGATTAAAGTCAACGCTATTAACAGACACATACTATTTAAAATAACCTAGACTAAGATGTGTGTGACTGCTTGTGTGTACTACCCACGACCGAACCGAAACGACCCGATTCAATTAAACAATATTATTAACAGTAGTCCATAAGATTAATTCTTAACATAACTGTCAATAGGTGATTGACTGTTCATACATACATACAAGTTTGGGAAGTTTCATCAGACATACTTACCACTTAACAAGTGAGTTTCGTGGCCCCTTTTTACGCTTATACAATTGTTTCAATCTTTTACAAACATGGGGGAAAAGTATGCTCACACGTTTTCAATGCTGTACAACATACATACAATTTTCATACTTGGAATCAACGTAATACTATTTTGTGAGTACTTATCTGATACATACATGATGTTACTGTGTGGACTGTCTTACAACCATTAATTCCGGTGTTGGAACCAACAGATAGGTATTAGTAGTACTACTGGGTTGACACCCCCACCCTTGACAGATGGTTACTTGTGAGTACCATCACACTGCCAGGAACGGGCCTTGGGTGAATATATTCTGACAAGTTTCTTTGTGTACGTCGTTAGGTTTGGTTGTATAAAAACTCATGGTATGTGATTTTGCTTGCTTATAACTGTATGCACGGTATTCCACTACAAATAATATACAGCATCAATTACAAGTTTACAATTTAAACCTGCGAAGCTCACCAACATTATTGTTGACCGTTTTGAGCATTACTTTTCAGGTGATCAAGGAAATTGAAGTTCTAGGAGTGCTGCCTTTTAAAGGAGACCCTAGGATGAATTTTGTGTTATTACTTTTGTAAAGCTTGAACTTGAATATGATCTTTTGTATACTTGTTCCCATGTTGTGGGAATATTACATTACAAGCTATTATCAATGTTTTGTGATCATTTATGTTGTGCTTATGACTATGCTGTCGTGAACATTGATTATACACGACACAAGTCTCCGTTTGTGTTCGGGTGTCGTCATGACACGCTTGTCATCATATTTTTATTGCTACTCTATCATATACCATGTGTTATGACGATCCCGTCCAGCTCGCATTTCCCGTGTTTCCGCTATCAGCGGGGGTGTGACAAGTGGTATCAGAGCCAGGCTTACAACATGCAAATCAGATCCGGTCTGTTAACCGGTTATAGATCACAAACTTTAAAATTATTTGAAGTTTCTGATTTATATTATTTTGGGCAACTTGTTTTTTTGGTTAAATATTTATTAACCAAAAGATTGCCAGTATTATTTTGATTGTGTTTTAATATGTAAATTTGGCTAGACCCTGTGGTTGAGTGATTATGATGTGATTTGTTATTGTTAAAGTTTTTGGTTTTATGGTTTCGGCACATTTGATGGCTCAAAGTTGTAATAGATTAGAGTTTTCTTTTATTTTTCTTTTGTAAATATTGTAATATTTGAAGATCCGAAGTTAAAACTGGAAGCAGGACAAATCAAGGAGTCAGTGGGAGCCATCAAGACAACTAGATGCACTTAGGTCCATCCTTGTGGTTGTTATGTGTTTTGACCCGTGACCTGGCTTGATCTCGCTATTTGGCTCTAGCAAGATCAAACAATCATAGACATTAGATTTACATATTACTTTGCTATTATGGTTGCTTTATTTTATATCACCCAACCTAATATCAAACTAATTAAAAAAATAAAAAAAAATTTACAATCAAAATAAATAACAAGTTTTAAACTTATTTTTACAACTTGTTAAATTATTAAAACAAATTGTTTGTTTTAAATGGGATAATCGGATAAGCTTTCAAATTCAAAATTAATTTGAATTTCAAAACTTAAAACTTGATAATTTTTAAATTAAAATTAATTATCCATTTAAAAGGATAACTAGATAAGTTTTCAAATTTAAAATTAGTTTAAATTTTAAAACTTAAAACTTAATAATTTAAAATTATCAACTTAAAATCGGTTGTCTATCTCGCGATGAACCTAGTTTTAATAGGGTATTAAAATCTGGTGTCCCGAGAGCTGAAAGGGTTCGTCATTTATTATCACGAACTATATATTGTAAAACTAACTTTTACGATGCACGTATAACTTAGTTATATGTTGTGTTTGACCCTATTCGGTAAACACTAAAATTGGATCTCATAGATAAAATAGTCTATGCCACCCTACTATAAGGAACACTTGGAACATTAAGTGAAACATCAGTGTTTGGAGCCACAGCACCGCACTTAATGTGTAGTTTATTCTTCCAAGGTGCAAGGGTTTTGTTGACACATCCGGCCCTTCACAAGTGACTGTTTTAGGATGACTATTACTTTTCTCTTTGTTACGTGCCACAACTGTCTAGAGAGAAAAGTGGGCATAGATTAGGCTAAACGTATCAATGCATTGACAAATGTTGTCGTTGCGGCCTCATACATGAGAGTTGTGGAATTTTCACAATTGATAAACGTTGTCAGTCTGCCTAATCACTTACTAATGTTGCGTGCCCCAGCTGCCTTTAGTAACTGACCAAGCCAGATTCTCATTCCTTATTTAAAATTACTGTAAATGGGTCATTAATTAAAACAAGGAAACAATACATCGAAAATACTAATTAATTTATTTTGCTTATTTAAATAGATGTCTTCAGAAACCAACAACTCCTTCATTCTCAAGTTTATTCTTGAGAAAGAGAAACTTGATAACACCAACTTTCTCGCATGGCACCGCAATCTGAGAATCGTTCTCAACATGGCGAAAAAGCTCTATGTTATAGATAGCGCTGTTCCCAACGAGCCTGAAAACAATACGGCCGTAGCCCGTAGAACTTGGGAAAAGTTTAAGGAGGATGCCGATGAGGTAGCCTGCCTTATGCTAGCCACCATGTCTCCTGATCTCCAGAAGAACATGGAGGACATGACTGCATTTGACATGATTGAGCAACTTAAGGGCATGTTTCAGAAACAGGCCCGACAAGAGCGCTATGATACCATGAAGCAGCTTATATCCTGCAAAATGCATAAAGGCTCGCCTGTTAGTGCCCATGTGCTTAAAATGAAAGGGTACATCGACCAAATGGCCAAACTTGGTTATCCTATGCAAGATGAAATGGCAGTAGACTTCATTTTGAACTCCTTGCCTAGTTCTTACGACCAGTTCATAATGAACTTTAATATGAATGCGTGGGTTAAGAGTGTAGCTGAACTACACTGTATGCTCAAAACTGCTGAGCAAAACATACCTGGTAAAACCAGTCAAATGTTGATGGTCCGATCTACTGGTGTTAGGAAACCAAACCCCAAGAAGAAAACTTATAACAATAAGGGTAAGGGTAAAGTTGTTGCTGCCAAGCCTGCCACCAACAACAAACAGCTGGCTAAAAACAAAGCAGCACCCCCTCCTGAGGAGCGACACTATTTTGAATGCTATAAGATGGGACACTGGAGACGTAACTGTCCTGACTATCTAGCCAAGCTGAAGGTAAAGAAGGCCAATGGTGAAGGCTCTTCTTCAGGTATTCTGATTTATGTTATTGAACTTTTCACTGTTTCCAGCAACACATGGGTATTTGATACTGGATGTGGTTACCACATCATTAATGTCTTGTAGGAGCCTGAAAAGTGGAAGAAACTGAAACAAGGCGACATGGAGCTCATCGTTGGTGATGGGAAAAGAGTACCGGTTCTAGCAACTGGAACATATCATCTTTCTTGTCCATCTGGTCTTGTAATTACTTTAGATAATTGTTTATTTGCTCCTGGTTTAACCAGAAACATTATTTCAGTTTCTTTATTGTTTGAACAAGGATTCAAGTATGTTTTAATGGTGCTTTTATTTCTGCCTACTTGAATGATATCTTTTATTTTGAGGCTAAACCTCAAAGTGGTATTTATGAGATTGATATTCAAATAAACAATAATGTATATACTCTTTCTAAACGTATCAAATCTGGAATTAACGATACGTTTCTATGGCATTGTAGACTTGGCCACATAAGCAAGGCCCGTGTGAAAAGACTTCAGTCCGAAAGGATTCTTGAATCCACAAGACATGAATCTTTTGATGAATGTGAATCTTGCTTAGCTGGCAAACTCACAAAGGATCCTTTCACCCATGTTGGTGAACGGGCCAAGGATCTGTTAGCACTTATACATTTTGATGTATGTGGTCATTTCAGAACCATGTCTAGAAATCACGAAAGATACTTTGTTACATTTATTGACGATTATATTCGATACGCCTATGTCTACCTTATGAAGCATAGACATGAAACCTTTGAAAAATTCAAAGAGTTTCAGAACGAAGTAGAAAACCAACTTGGTAAGACTATCAAAGTACTTCGATCAGATCGAGGTGGAGAATACCTAAGCCAAGAGTTCATTGATCATCTAAAGGAATGTGGAATTGTTTCACAGTTCACTCCACCCGGCATACCCCAACTTAATGGCGTGAGTGAGAGGAGAAATCGAACCCTACTTAATATGGTTCGATCGATGATGTGTAGAACTAACTTACCTCACTCCTTTTGGAGTTATGCTCTTATGACCGCCGCCCGCCTTGTCAATCTGGCACCGACTAAGAAGGTAGATAAAACTCCATATGAGATATGGCATAGGTCTAAACCCAATTTGTCTTACCTTAGAGTATGGGGATGTGATGCTTATGTCACTAGTGAGTCTAATGACAAGCTAGATCCTTGAGGCGAAAAAACTATTTCGTTGGATACTACAATAGAAGCGGGTATTACTTTTACCATCCTGATGCAAATATGATTTCCATCAAAAGGAAGGCACATTTCCTCGAGAAAGAGTTTCTTGATCGAGGAACTGGAAGTAATATTGTGGATCTTGAAGAAATTCGAGAACCATAAACAAACGCTGATGTAGTCGGTGCGTCTGAACAACAAGAAATTGTTACTGATTCAGACATAGACACAAGCGTTCGTAGAAGTAGCAGAACTCACAAAGAACCTGACAGATATCTTTGGAATCTAGAGGGTCATGAGGTTCTGGTAGTAGCTGATTCTGGTAATGAACCTACTAACTACAAATCTGCTATCTCAGATCCGGAATCTGCGAAATGGCTAGATGCCATGAACGCCGAGATACAATCCATGTGAGACAATCAAGTCTGGGACTTGGTTGAGCTACCTCCCGGTTCACGGGCTGTAGGGAGCAAGTGGCTTTTCAAGAAAAAAACCGACATGCATGGAAATGTACACACCTATAAAGCACGGCTAGTTGCGAAAGGTTTCACTCAAACTCAAGGTGTTGACTATGATGAAACTTTCTCACCCGTTGCTATGATCAAATCGATTAGGATATTGCTTGCCATAGCCGCGTACTATGATTACGAGATATGGCAAATGGATGTCAAAACCGCTTTTCTAAATGGACATCTCTCTGAAGATGTCTATATGGTTCAGCCCGATGGTTTTGTCGATCCACAATATCCAAATAAGGTGTGCAAACTGAATAAGTCCATTTATGGACTTAAACAGGCATCCCGTAGCTGGAATCTTCATTTTGATTAGAGAATCGTCGAATTCGGTTTTGTCAAAAGTGAAGATGAGCCTTGTGTTTAGAGAAAGGCTAGTGGGAGCACTATATCGTTCCTCATATTGTATGTGGATGATATACTGATCATTGGAAACAATATCTCAATGCTTAACGAAGTTAAAAAATGGTTGGGAGCTTGTTTCGCAATGAAAGATCTTGGAGAAGCTGCTTACATTCTAGGAATAAAGATCTATAGGGATAGATCTAAGCGGCTTCTAGGGCTTAGTCAAAGCACATACATAAACAAAATGATGATGCACTTTAAGATGGAAAACTCCAAGAAAAGAGGTGTTCCAATGACTAAAGGTACCGTGTTGAACAAATCGCAATCTCCTTCAACGGCATTGATATTAAGCGAATGGAAAAGGTTCCATATGCTTCAGCGATTGGTTCCATCATGTATGCTATGCTGTGCACTAGACCTGACGTCTCATATGCTTTGAGCATTGCTAGCCGTTATCAGCAAAACCCTGGCTTTGCCCATTGGACTGCAGGTAAGAACATTTTGAAGTACTTGAGAAGGACTAAAGACATGTTTTTAATATATGGAGGAGTTGAAGAACAGCTCACTGTAAGATGTTACACTGATGCTAGTTTTTAAACTGACCGAGACGACTCTCGCTCATAATCTGGTTTTGTATTCACACTCAATGGTGGAGCCATCTCTTGGAAAAGTTCCAAGCAAAGTGTGGTGGCAGATTCTACCACTGAATCTGAATACATTGCAGCATCTGATGCTGCAAAGGAAGCTGCTTGGATGAAGAAGTTCATAGCCGATCTCGATGTGGTTCCAAGTATTCAGCAACCAATCGAGATATTTTGTGATAACACGGGTGCTATTGCTCAAGCCAAAGAGCCCAAATCTCATCACAGTGCCAAGCACATTCAGAGGAAGTTTCATTACATACGGGACATAGTGAAACAGGGAGACATCGTGATAAGCAAAATCGACACAGATCAAAACCTAGCAGACCCGTTTACTAAGCCCATGAATCAGCACAAGCATGATCTGCATAGAAATGCGATCGGGCTTAGATTAGCTAGTGATATGTTTTGATTTGGTATTTGGATGTACGAACTTTTAAACAGTTATAATTTTGAATTCATTTTGATCTACTGATATAGATACAATTATGAATCCTATAACTGTGTTCAATTTTAATACGTTTAATCCATGGATATTGTATTCTAAATTATCCATAGTCGGTCAGACTTGTGGGAACATTCTGAATTAAGACTATTCTGAATTTAGACTCAAGGAGTTGACTTCTAAATTCACAGACCTCATTATGAATGACGTTGGATGTAACTCGCCACAAATCATTTTCATTATAAGATGCTTTGATATTGGTATTGTGACACCCCCACAGGAAGGTGTACGAGAGCCGCAACGTGATATTGTCCGCTTTGGCCGCAGCCTCACGGATTTAAAACGCGTCATGATGGGGAAGGTATCCAGCCCCTTATAAAGAGACCTTAGTTAGCCTCCCCAACCGATGTGGGATGAGTCATAGCCATATTTTCAGGCATGTGTCCATCCACCCACCGAAGTGAGACCAGCGTCCTCGCTGGCACAACGGCCCGGCCCGGCTCTGATACCAACTGTGACACCCCCCGCAGAAAGGTGTAAGAGAGCCGCAACGTGATATTGTCCGCTTTGGCCGCAGCCTCACGGATTTAAAACGCGTCACATTGGGGAAGGTACCCAACCCCTTATAAAGAGACTTTCGTTCACCTGCCCAACCGATGTGGGATGAGTCATAGCCATATTTTCAGGCATGTGTCCATCAAACATGTTAAAAATAAAAGGTCAACATAAAGATGTTGGTGAGCATTCTATAGTTTTGGATACATAAGTATATAAAAGATGGCAATTCATGTTGTAAATTAGAGAAACAAAGTAACTAGGGATGTAAGACAGAATGCACAATCAAACCTTGACAAAATTTTACAAGTTTCAAACGTGTACTTGGATCAACCAAGTTATAAGTATATACGATTAGCTAAGTGTACTTGGATCAACCAAGCAGGCTTGTCAGGCCCATAGATCTATGACGTCGCCAGGCTAGCAATAGTTAATGATTGTACATGTATTCGACATTACATGGTAGCTACAAGATTCAACTAATCACAACACACAAGTAAATTGCTATAAGTTTACAAGAATCAAACATGTTTACAAGTGCTACATTTATAATGTAACATGTTTCACCCAAAAGTGTGAAAGTAACAAAATGGGTATAGAAATACTCACTTTGACGTATGTGTATAAGGTGCTAATAAAGATTCAACGACGCTCCAATGTAAACCCTCACGAGATACCTAAGAGTATGTGTATTCGACAATATCACACCGCTGTGCGACTCTGATGTACACTTCGGTGGGTGGTGATGGACACATGCCTGAAAATACGGCTATTACTCATCTCACCCAAAGTGACGCGTTTAAATCCTTGAGGCTATAGAGCCAAAGAGGACAGTATCACACCGCTGTGCGACTCTGATGTACACTTCGGTGGGTGGTGATGGACACATGCCTGAGAATACGGCTATTACTCATCTCACCCAAAGTGACGCGTTTTAAATCCGTGAGGCTGCGGCCAAAGCGGACAATATCACGTTGCGGCTCTCGTACACCTTCCTGCGGGGGGGGGGGGGTCACAGGTATACTCATTTAGTATCCTCTGACATGAGATGCATACTAGAACTTCCGTTTACCAAGAGTTATTCCTTGATCACTCTCAAACGCTGTCGCGTAACTGCCAGTCATAAAGGCTTTGATTAGGAATAATTCTGAAGTTCAGTGGGAGTTGTATGTAGTCAATAAGGGATTCTGTACTCTTACATTATATGTAACAGTTAGACATCGTGGCGCCCTCGTTAATTCAAACTGGTGAAGTGTGAGGCCTCACCCAAACTGACTGTGTGTTTGATTGGACCATTTTGAATCTAGATCGAGAACTATAATAATTGAGTCCTATATGAGAATTAATCTTAATGACTCAATTGATTTCTTTTACAGAAAGGATAAATGACTATGATTACCATAAGTTTATTGTCTTGTTATAGTAAAATGATACTAGAAGAAGATTTTGGTTAATGACTTTAAAGTGTCATACCTTGTTGGGGGCAACCATGTGCAGCTAGAGCGCCGCTGACTGTCTACGTGGAATTTAACCGAATGTCGTCCAAGTGGGAGCTTGTTGGATTATGTACGGGTTCGGTTACGACACGTTGCCAACCGAGCTATGACCCGTAAGAGTTACACCTTGGGCAACAAATATTAAGTCCACTTAATTTGATTAACTGGCGCTTACGAACTATATCGGATTTTTATAATTTATAATTGTTATAAATTATTTAGTATTAATGTTTATTTATTAAGTGGACTTCCGTAAAAAGAGTAAGTGGTCTTAAAGTTGTCTCCTCCTTGCAGCAAATATATTAAAACATCTTAGTTGAATTGTGATCTGTAAAGGAAAAGTTGGATTCCCTTTTAATATATATTTGAAATGCAATTCCACCATTCTATATAAAAACACACATTACTCATACAAAGAACCTGAATCACATTCATCATTTCTCCGAGAAGAAGAAAAGTTTGATTTTTCTTCCTATCACAAACAATCGATATATTTGATTGCAACCACTGTGTTCCAATTTAGTGTTTGTTGATTCTAGCATTCATTCGTTGTCCCTCGTGTCTCAAACGGTTAATTATTAATCACAAAGGTATTATTATCTCATCAGTAGGTTAATAATATTCTGTATTTGCATTGTTTGTATTCCCAGATCCTGTCGGGTTCACTTTTGGTATTTTATTCTTACTCCGCTGCGTTAACTGTTATTAATCTGATTAATAAGTATCAAAACTGTTTTGATAAATAACCTAACGAAGATACCACTGAACCCAACATAAAGCACAAGATCAAGGTCGTTTATCAGATAAGTTTCAACGTAAGCTGAAGCTTTGTTTAAGCTCGACATGATTTAAACTTGTAACAAACCAATTTTGAGTAGCTTTTATGCGGCTCGACTTGTTTAGACGTTATATGCATAAACAAGTGGTAACTAAATGCCCCATTCTTCTAAATTCCCGACCTTAAATATTTCCCTACTTTTCTAGATGCAAGCCCTCACTTAACATTATTGCTAGCTTGAAAATTAACTATTACATCATCACAACCTAACATTTTAAAATAGTGAATTTTAAATATCAATTTAATAAAAAAGTATTCCATTTCTTCATTAATTAGGGGTAACACTAGGTTTTTTTAGATGTTATTACTTACCTCAGTTCAAAACTATGCATAACATTGGCTTCTTGATTATTAGTAACATGAATTAGCGAGTTTGGAATTGCTCTTGAATGCTCATACTTTAAACTCGCTTGAGTGTCCGCTGTTGAACACATGATGAAATTAGAAATGTTGGCAAAATATGGCCTTTATACTCGATACTTGGACGTGTAGGGTATAAGGTCGAGCACTATATGCTTGCGATGGAAGTATATACTTAACCTTTCCCATGATGAAGTTATACAATGCTTTTAAGCATTTTCTTATCTTATATTGTACTTTGTCCTTGCATTACTTTCATCGCAAGTCTACTATGGTTCTTACACTAATTTTCTAACTAATTTTAAAATGTTTTCATATTACCTTTCAAGTATGAAGCCTTTATGCTAATGGGTGTGAATAACTTTCAAAGAATTCAAGTTTGAGAATTTCACATACTAATGGTTTGTTTGGTAGCTTTTATATAAAATCATTAAAAAGCTACTTTCAAATTGGTAGAAGTGAGGGTGTTCGTTTAAGAAAAACATAGGCTTTTAATCATGTCATTCAGCACTGAATGGTTAAGTTTCATGATAATGTTGAATAATATTCCTTACCACTTTACCCCTCAATATTAAAAACTCCTTCATTTAACCATCGACTCCCACCCCACCGCCCGCTGCACCCTCACTACTGCTTTGTCGGACCACCGCCATATCTTCCAGGTTTGATTTCTCTGGGTTTTTATTGTTTGATTTCTCCTGATTTCTTTCAAGATATGTACTACAAAACTCTTATTTCTACTTGGTTTTCTCATCTTTTTAGGTAAATATCTTTTCATTTTCATTTACATACATGATTTCATAGATTTTATTTCTAGGGTTTCATGAGTTCCAAAGGGAGTAAAAACAGCTTCTAAGTAGATTGCTTTTGTGATAAAACTTATTTATAATACCGGATCGTACGTTAAACACATCATTTTACCTGTAAAATCATATTTTACCTTTTTTTTTAAATGGTAAATGTACAACCCTGCTTTGGAGGATAGATATTATCTTAATCAGACCCACCTATCGTTTTTAGCCAGGACCACACCTCCAACCCACTCAGGAGGAAACTCATTGCTGAAAAACCCGTGGCTCAGCTCTAAGCATTTTTAGCTCAGAGTGAGACTCCCATAACCTCACATGTCATAAGTACTTCACCGATTGGGCTAAGTATCATTGGTGTAAATCATATTTTACCTAATCATGTTGTATCAATGTATAACCTCAATATTACCATTTGTTAGAAAACAACAAAAAGAATATTAATCAGTCATTTCCAATGTTAAAAAACCAAAGAGGGAGGGGCCTGAGTCTTACGGTTACACTCCTCCGTCAACACCAACCTCCACAAACAACACTTCTTCTTCTTCATCTTCATCATCATCATTCTCTCTCACACACTTTCACCCCAAAACACACACTGGCGTCCTCATTCAAATCATCTTCCCCCAATTCTAACAACAACAATAATAATAATAAGGGTTTTGGGTTCTAATGGAGGACCGATTTAAGAGAAACAAGACGAGTGGCGCTACTTCACGGAGGCAACTCAAGGCTATGCTTCGGAAGAATTGGCTTCTCAAAATCCGTCATCCCTACATCACTCTCGCTGAGGTAATTTATATCAATTATGTGTCGATATGCGTTTTGTCGACTCAATTGGTAGGGGTTTCCGATAGTTTTGTGTGGTTTGATTTTGATCGTGGTGTTGTGTGGTTGATTCTGTCAGTTGAGGCTTTTTGGTAGGGGTTTCCGATAGTTTTTGTGGTTGATTTGGATTATTTTGTAAGAATGCGTTTTGATTTTGGGTTCTGTGGAAATTGGGGGGAGTATTTGGATGCGTATGCATGCTTAACATGTTGAAAGTTTCATTAGTAAAAGGTTTATTATTGGTTTTGTGAGGATCAAAGACAACATGATTCCTATGTAAAAGAAGAATATGTTAGTTATTGCGGCATTCTTCTCATAACCGTGTTGTTTCGCTTGTAGAAGTGAAGAAAAGATAATTTTGGTTGTAAGATTGATGATTTACATGTACAGGCAGCGGTTTTAACTGAAAATGATGCTTTTTTGTTTTGTTTATATGTGCAGATTTTGCTTCCCTTGGTGGTGATGCTGATGTTAATAGCAATAAGGACACAAGTTGATACAACGATCCACCCTGCTCAATCGTATGTATTATTCGTTTTGGTGCTTCGTTTTAGTATTCTGTTAATCTATTTCTCCTCTGTTTTAGACATAAACAGAATTTTATACACATCCAAGAATGGTTAAAATTGATGCCCCTTAGGAAATGACCACTGGCGTATTGCAAGGCACAAATTCTCTGATTATTAGTTCTGTTAATTGTTGCTACTAGTTGGATCGATTGTCTTTTCTCTGGATGGATTCTAATTATATCAGCTATCAGACTCTGAGATTTCAGTTTGATCCAGAATATTATATAACATATTGTATGTAGAGGTGGCATGTACTGAAACTTCGTCATGTGTGATAGTATGCAACACATCTATTTGCTATAAATAAAATGAGCACCAATCAAATTGCTTATTGTATTAATCAGATGCATAGCTGATTTGTGGTTAAGCACATTTATATATTCTTGTCTTCCTTCACATTTTTTGCACAACCATCTGTTTGGGATAGTTGATGAAGATGATAAGAACTAACCAAGTGAAATAATATTAATATGCTTAATATGATGCCATTTGATAGATTATTTTAAGTTTACAAAATCTTATAGGTACATTCAGAAAAATACATTTGTGGAAGTGGGGAAGAGCAGCATATCCCCAACTTTTAATCAAGTCCTGGAATCATTGTTGGCCAGTAATGAGTATTTGGCTTTTGCACCTAATACAAGTGATACAAGGATGATGATCGACACTTTGTCATTTATATTTCCCTTACTGAAGGTACTCCGAATGATAATTTTTTGCATATTTTGCTATTTACCTTTGTTTCACGTTGTCATAATTTGTTATCATTTGGTGTTGTCATATTTTTTAAAATTATTTAATGTTTCTTTTGTACTGCCCATCCAAAACAATGAAATAAAAGTTCATGCTGGAGATGATGTGGTTCTAATACTTAGTTTTTCTGTTGGTACTGGCAGCTGGTTACAAAAGTATACAGAGATGAGTTAGAGCTTGAGACCTATTTAAAATCTGATGTCTATGCTGCTTGCGATGAAGTAAAGTGAGTAATATCCTTTTCCTCTCTCTTTATGGTAAATATTAAGTCAGGAAATTTTTTTATGCTATGGGAAATGGTACAACTGTACTTGTACTACTTTTAGTTTAGATACTTGCAAGGCCACTAGGGCTGCGGAAAAACTAACTGAAAGAATGCCTAAAGCAATTAAACCATGTTGTGAGAGATACAACTATACTTGTTTTTCTCGTAATTTTAGGTGGCTGCTAATGGATATTGATACAAGGAGTTTTTAGGAGTAAATATCTATTTCCTAGAACACAACATTCTACTCCTAAACTTTTAGAAAAAAAGATTTTAGAGATAAAAATATTACAAGATACCTAGTGGTGATTGACCACTAAGAGCATCTGAAGTGCTATCTGATAGCCTGCAGCCTCATTGCCAATTTAGCACTACATACCGCCCTCTGTTTTTGTCATCGCCTCTCTTCTCATTCATTCACTGGGTCTCATGTCATCGTCATCAGCATTAGATACAGCCGCTGTTGACCACTATTTGTTTTCTTACAATATTACCCTTATCTTTTTTCATTGACTCAAGAAAGTGACACTAATAAGAAGATACATATGGTCAATGGCATATACCCATCATATAAAGCATTACTGGAAATTCTGTGCTCCATTTACTTCTTGTACATGGTTTGTTTGTAAATATCTTCATCTCCTTGTGACGTTGATTTTAAAGTGAATAAGAGGGCTGTTCAACCAGTTTGTTTGTGGTTGATAACTGAAGAGTCTTGTTTTTTCTTCATATAGGAACTGCTCGAATCCAAAAATCAAAGGAGCAATAGTGTTTCATGGTCAAGGTCCTTATTTATATGACTATAGCATTCGGCTCAATCATACCTGGGCTTTTTCAGGATTTCCTGATGTTAAAAGCATCATGGATATAAATGGTCCTTATGTCAATGATTTGGAACTAGGCCTCAATCAGATACCAATTCTGCAGTATGGCTACAGTGGTTTTCTAACTGTATGTTTCATTAAAATTCTGGTTATATAGTCTGTAAGTTGAATTATAATATTACATGCTTCAAATAGGGTAAAAACAGTACTTTTTGTTTAGTTTTGGGTGTTGCTTCATGAAATTAATAATTGGTTTTTCTGGTTTCAGCTCCAACAAGTCATGGATTCATTTATTATTTTTATGCTCAACAAAAGGTGCCTAACTCACTTAAGATTCCATGGAGTCATTTCACACCATCAACCATAAGGCTAGCCCCATTTCCAACTCGTGAATATACGGATGACGAGTTTCAGTCCATCATCAAGGATGTCATGGGAGTCCTGTATGTAATTAAATATTATGCTGGTTTCTATGAGCTTCTTGTTTTACTGGAATTATATTTTTTTTACTTGACCTAGTTGGTAATGCCAGGTACTTGTTAGGGTTTCTTTTTCCAATCTCTCGCCTAATCAGCTATTCGGTGTTTGAGAAGGTTTGATATAATTATTATGATTTCTATGTTAATCATACATGCCATCTTAATTCAACTTTTAGAATATATACAAATGCATCCTGAGCTTACCAATTAGCTTGTTGCTTCAAAACGTTTCAGGAGCAGAAAATAAAAGAAGGCCTCTACATGATGGGACTGAAGGATGAGATATTCCATCTTTCTTGGTTTATTACATATGCTTTACAGGTGATTTAGCTCTTAGAAAAACTATTGTTCTGTAATTGGTAATTTTAGGAGGCTACCATCTGTTTCTTATGATTAACGTTATCTACAGTTTGCGATTACATCAGCAATTATCACGGTTTGCACAATGGGGACACTGTTTCAGTACAGTGATAAATCATTGGTATTCATGTATTTCTTTCTGTTCGGGCTCAGTGCTATAATGCTATCCTTCCTGATCTCTACTTTCTTCACACGAGCAAAATCAGCTGTGGCAGTTGGAACTCTTGCTTTTCTTGGAGCCTTTTTTCCTTATTATACAGTCAACGATGAAGCTGTTTCTATGTAAGTCGATGATGTATAACAATATCTAAACAATTTCATGTATCAATCAACGAAAGATAGTATTGTTTTTTTTCTTTTCTTTTTTTCTTTTTATTTTATAGATTTTATGAAGATTAACGTGGACATATGTTTATTCGTAGGGTTTTAAAGATATTGGCTTCTTTGTTGTCACCTACAGCATTTGCCTTAGGATCAGTCAATTTTGCCGATTATGAGCGTGCACATGTTGGACTCCGTTGGAGCAATATGTGGCGGGTAACTTCCATCCATTTTACATGTCATTGTATCTTCTTTAGCTCATTTTTAATTTATACCTTTGTACCCTGTAGTCATCTTCTGGAGTGTGCTTTTAATATGTCTAGCTATGATGGTGCTCGACTCATTATTGTACTTTGCAATTGGTCTATATCTAGATAAGGTACATTTTCTGTTATGTACATTGTTACCATCTTCTTAGGGATCCCAAATAGTTGAACCTTTATTGCTGAAAATCATTTTTACAGGTTCCAATGACTTTTTTTTAGCTATCATCTCTTCTCAAACTTTAAACGATGTAATATGATATGATCTATCAGTTCATTAAAGAACTTAGATATCATTTTTAAAATGCTCTATCTGATTTAGGGCAAATTTTTAACATTTAATCAGGTTCTCAACAAGGAGAGAGGAGTGGTGTACCCATGGAACTACATCTTCCCGAAAGGCTTTTGGAGTAAGAAAAATACATTTAAATGGTTTAAATCCACTTCAGAGGTTAATAGTGAGAATCATTCCAAAGAGAAGAGCACATCTTCTCAGTCAACAATGGAAGCTATAAGCTTAGACATGAAGCAGCAAGAATTGGATGGAAGGTGAAATTTTAAGATATGAAGTTTCATTTTCTCATGTTTGCATATACATACGCAATTCTCCTATATTTGTAAGCACAATTTTTTATTTTATTTTATTTTTTGCAGATGCATCCAAATTAGGCATCTGCACAAGGTGTATAGTAGTAGCAAGGGGAATTGTTGTGCGGTTGATTCTTTACAGCTTACACTATATGAAAACCAATACTTGCACTGCTAGGTAACTGCATCCTTTTACATGTACAGCTAACCTTTCGTGATATAACAAGTTCTATGTACAGGTGCTATAAGCTCACTACAATGAAAGTGTAGAGATATACACATAATATAGGCATGAATAAGATATCTATGTGTACATTTACTCAATTTGTTCAGCTAAATAGTTTTATGGGTTTGCGCGGTTACTTTTTCTTTTTATGTATGTTATAATCTATGGTTTCTTTAACAAGCTGATTTTGCAGGACATAATGGTGCTGGCAAGAGCACAACAATTTCCATGCTTGTTGGCCTTCTGGCTCCTACTTCCGGAGATGCATTGGTTTTTGGAAAAAGCATTTTAACAGACATGGTAGTAAACTTAATTCTTAAATAAGGTTGCTTTTGTTGAAAAGTATCTTAAATTCAAAGCTATAGTGACAATTGTTATCCGCTTTCTGTTTATGCAGGATGACATAAGGAAGAATTTAGGTGTTTGTCCCCAGTATGACATCCTTTTCCCAGAGTTGACGGTAACTATGTCCCTCTTGTTGGTTCTTGAGTTTGCGTTTGAGATTATTATTTGATTTGCATTTGCTAGTATCATGCATGAAAGATTTTCTATTTTATTTTATGGTTGTTCAAGTATTCATCTTGTTATTATAGAAAATATTGTAGCATTCCTATGTGTTCTATTTCCTATTTTGAGGACATTCTGTCATTTGTGATTCTTAAAGTCATATTTTGATTTCTCCTCTTAATATATTTTTAGTGATGATTGATTTTTACTTTTTTGATATTATTCAAGATGTTGAAGCCACATGTTGATTTTTTCCGATATACTTGTATATGATTACTTGACTTTGAACTATTAATATTCAGGTGAAGGAACACTTGGAAATTTTTGCTAATATAAAGGGAGTGAACGAGGAATCTTTGGACAGCAGCGTAACTGAAATGGTCGATGAAGTTAGTCCCTGTACTATGCTAAGATAGTTTTTTCCCTTAAAGTCTGCAGTGTATTCTTTGTCATGACCTGTTATTATTTTGGGTCCCTCAATTGAAAAATAATAATCTCATCATTAGCGAAGATGGCTTTCTCACCTAAAACTATTCTTATCCATTTTTTGTTAATTTGGAAAACTTGTTTGGCTATTAGGTGGGATTGGCGGATAAACTTAATACTGTTGTTAGTGCTCTTTCTGGAGGCATGAAAAGGAAGTTGTCCCTTGGCATAGCATTGATCGGGGACAGTAAGGTAACATATAGAATCAAAATGAGGTCTATTTATTTGTCATTGTTAGGTATCTTTACGCAATGGAAATAAACACACTGTTATACGCACACACACGAAAGCAATAAGAATACGAGAATTTATAGTGGTTCGGTCAAGATGACCTACGTCCACTCTCCGCAACTAGGTATTTTATTAAGCTCTAGGGACAATATTACAATACAATGACATGCTCTATATATAAAGATGATTAGGGTTTAAAGAAGCTTCAATAGGCCAGGCTCATAACTCCATCTAAACCCCAAAGGCCTTCACACCTCAATAGTCATTTGGTTATTAATTGTTCTTTTCCCCCCTTTAGGTTGTTATTCTTGATGAACCAACAAGTGGAATGGATCCGTATTCAATGAGGTTGACATGGCAGCTCATCAAAAGAATAAAAAAAGGCAGAATAATATTATTAACAACACACTCTATGGATGAAGCAGATGTTCTTGGAGACCGGATAGCAATTATGGCTAATGGTTCTTTGAAATGCTGTGGAAGGTTTCTGTCACCTCTGCATGTTTTTTAATTTTATTTTACGTATTTTACATTGATGGATTTTTTTCCTGATGGAACAAGAAAAGATTTTCTAAAATGAAGATACATATTAGTAAGTAGAGAATGTAAAAGCTCTTTGTTGCCTATTTGAATCTGTATTTAGCTACATGATGATTACAATTGGAACTTTTTTCTTTTTCTTTTTGAGCAGTTCTCTCTACTTGAAGCACCAATATGGGGTTGGCTATACTCTTACATTGGTGAAGGTGTGCTTTCTTTGCTCCTCAATTTGCTTCTACTTTCCTAATTCTGGAGTAGTTTTTATCATACTATTCACACTTTTATTTCCATCAACTTTGTGGGTATTATTTTCAGACTTCACCTGGGGCCTCTGCAGCTGCTGATATCGTGTACAGATATATTCCATCAGCAACATGCGTGAGCGAAGTATTTCTCAAATTTTACTTGCTTAAATATTACACTATGACATCTTATGGCTACTTAGAAATTGTTTTAATGTTACCTGTGATCGGTCAACATTGATCATTATGTGGATTCAGTTATCTTACTACAATCTGATCCTACAGGTTGGCACTGAAATTTCTTTCAAGCTTCCTCTAGCATCCTCCGCTTCCTTTGAGTACATGTTTAGGGAAATCGAAAGCTGCATATCAAAGTCAGATCCTAGTTTAACAAGCTTGGAGAATGAGGGCCCCACGGATTTTGGTATAGAGAGTTATGGCATATCCGTGACAACCCTAGAGGAGGTTTTCTTAAGAGTTGCAGGATCCGATACTATTGAAGATGAGTGTATGGAGGGAAACAATAATATGATTCTGCCTGATTCTACCCCATCCCAAACCTGCAATGATTATGTCGAGGATAAAAAAACTTCACGTTCCAAAATTTTTGGAAATTATTTAACTGTCTTTGGGATAATTCTCTCGGCAGTTGGCAGAGCATGTACTCTTTTTCTTACAGCAGCCCTTGGTTTTCTAAATTTTGTAAGTGTGCACAGCTGTTGCCCTTCTTTCATTACACGGTCAACATTCTGGAAACATTCAAAGGCATTGCTCATAAAGAGATGGATATCTGCTCGAAGAGACAGGAAGACCATTGTTTTTCAGTTATTAATTCCAGCTATCTTTTTGTTTATCGGCCTTCTCCTGCTTGAATTAAAGCCACATCCTGATCAACCATCCATAATCTTTACAACTTCCAACTTTAATCCATTACTTAGTGGCGAAGGTGGCGGTGGGCCCATTCCTTTTGATCTATCATTACCTATCGCACAAGAGGTGTCTGTTATTTCCTTTCTCTTATTCTATTTTTGTTGTTTTACGTGATGATTTTTATCTTGTGTGCTATTGGTAAGCAGGTTTCAAAGTATATAGAAGGGGGTTGGATTCAAAAGTTTAAAGAGAGCACATACAGGTTTCCTGATCCTACTAAGGCATTAGAAGATGCTATTGAGGCAGCAGGACCCACCTTGGGGCCACTTCTGCTTTCCATGAGTGAATACCTAATGTCTAGCTTTAATGAGTCTTATGAGTCAAGGTGTGCTATGCTACTTAAGTTCCTGGTATTTGGAAGCTTGTTCTTACTAAATTCCATCATTTATCATTGTTGTGCTTATCTTGATGCAGATATGGGGCCATTGTAATGGATCCACAGAATGATGATGGTAGCATAGGGTACACAGTTCTACACAACAGCACTTGTCAGCATGCTGCACCAACATTTATCAATTTAATGAATGCCGCAATTCTTAGACTTGCCACACTTAATGAGAACATGACCATACAAACACGTAATCATCCATTACCGATGACACAAAGTCAACGGCTTCAGCGCCAAGTATGAATCTTGATTTATAATAAAGCATTGTTTTCTTACATGTATTTAGATACTGAATTGTGTAATCCTTGTAGGACCTGGATGCATTCTCTGGAGCTATTGTTGTGAGTATTGCTTTTTCCTTCATCCCAGCTTCATTTGCTGTTGCTATTGTGAAGGTATGTATTACTGGCAAGTTTGGGTAACAAAATGCGGGAAATAGTTAAGGATTTCATTTTTGGGTTTCAACATGGTACATTTCTTGTGTAGGAACGTGAAGTAAAAGCTAAGCATCAACAGTTAATTAGTGGGGTATGTCTGTTTTCTTTACGTTTTTCTTTTATTACACATAACATAAATCAGAAATAAGTGCTTCACAGTTTAGTCTTTAATTGGATAACCATTACTAAATCACAGGTATCTATATTGTCATACTGGGTATCGACATATATATGGGATTTCATAAGCTCCTTAGTCCCTTCTACTTTTGCTGTGCTTCTCTTTTACATATTTGGTATGTATCCTACTTCTATATGATACACATATTAAGGTATATTATAAGTATTTACATCAGTAATATCTTGACAATTTTTGTATTTGTAGGCTTAGAACAATTTATTGGAAGCGGTTCTCTATTGCCTACAATCCTCATTCTCTTAGAATATGGTTTTGCAATTGCATCTTCAACATATTGTCTAACCTTTTTCTTTTCAGAACACAGTATGGCACAGGTATTTCAAATCTTAGCATGAAATTGTGAAAATGTTACACAATCAAGTGTGCTGATTGTTCTATCATATTTTCAGAATGTAGTACTCTTGGTCCACTTTTTCACAGGGATTGTTCTCATGGTAATATCTTTCATTATGGGGTTGATACCAGCAACTCAAGACGTGAATTCTTTTCTCAAGGTTGGAATTCATAGTCACTTGTCATAATAGATCATTTATGGCACCTTACTAATTTGTCAATATAGATTATTTAAAAGAATAAAGTAGCAATTTACATTAGTCACCATGTTTTGGACCAGAATTTCTTCCGACTATCTCCAGGATTTTGCTTTGCTGATGGGCTAGCTTCACTAGCTTTGTTACGTCAAGGAATGAAAAATGGATCAAGTGAAGGATATTTTGGGTGGAATGTCTCTGGTGGATCTATTTGTTATCTGGCAGCTGAGGTGTGTTTCTGATCATTTTTTTATCAATAAAATGATGATGATCTTTGAGCATAATTTTCAACTTGACTTAAAATTATTCTCTTTTAATGTGACAGGGCATCATTTATTTCCTTTTAACGCTTGTACTCGAGGTTTCCCCACTCCACAAGTTAACATCATTTGGCATGAGGGACTTTCTAAAAGGATTCAGAAGGACCAGTTCGACTGTTTCTGATTCATATTCTGAACCCCTTCTTAGAGAAAGTGCTATCCTTGATTTTGAAGAAGATATAGATGTCCAAACAGAAAGAAATAGGGTTCTTTCAGGTTCCACCGATAAAGCCATCATCTACCTGCGTAATCTATGCAAGGTAACTTTACATTCTGGGTTCATGATTTTATCTTCAAATGAGACAATTTTGTAAACTTGAAATGATAAAAGCAACACAATCCATTTTATTAATTTGTGTTGTATATCAGGTATTCCCTGGAGGGAGAAAACATGGTAAGAAAATTGCAGTTCATTCATTGACTTTCTCAGTTCAAGAAGGAGAATGTTTTGGTTTTCTGGGAACAAATGGAGCTGGGAAGACCACTACTTTGTCCATGCTATCAGGTAGAGGACAATAATCACATCGATTTTGGTCAGCAGGTTTCCTGTATCTTATCTGTGTAGAAAGAAATTTATATATGTGACTAATAATCAACCTATTTCACTGAAATGCTTCACTTTCTGAAAGTTGTAAAAATTAATTTTCAGGAGAAGTATATCCGAGTGATGGAACTGCATTTATATTCGGCCAAGACATACGACTAAACCCCAAAGCTGCTCGCCAGCTTGTACGTCATTTTCATCATCTTAGTCGCTTTCTTACTTATTATCTATCAAATTACTTTTAAGAAGTTAGTATATATGCTTCTCTTAATGGATTGTGTTTTAGATTGGGTATTGTCCACAATTTGATGCTCTGCTAGAATTTCTGACTGTCCAAGAACATCTTGAACTTTATGCAAGAATAAAAGGCGTCCCAGAGTCCATGCTAGACAATGTATGTCTTACATAACTGATTTCTATCTTTTGTGCTTGATATCATGTGAGAAAAATGTGTGTGTGTGTGTGTGTCACAATAGCTTATTTTTTAATTAATCATGTTTATTTGCTTGGGAAGATAATTTCAGTACAAACTTGACAGGTTGTAATGGATAAGTTGTTAGAGTTTGACTTGTTAAGGCATGCTTCAAAACAATCATTCACCCTAAGTGGTGGAAACAAACGCAAGTTATCAGTTGCAATTGCAATGATTGGAGATCCTCCTATAGTTTTTTTGGATGAGCCATCCACAGGTAGTAAATACTCTTATTTAATTATATTTCTGTTTTACGTGTTATACTCATATGATGTTTCTATATATGTCCTTTTCCTTAGTATAGAATTTACAGTTTAACAAGACTCGTGTATGATGATTTTTAGGAATGGATCCTATTGCAAAACGATTTATGTGGGAAGTTATATCACGTCTATCAACTAGAAGTGGAAAGACAGCTGTTATTCTAACGACTCACAGCATGAATGAAGCTCAAGCACTTTGTACAAGGATTGGGATAATGGTATTAATCTTTTATTTAATTTTATATCTATAATTCTAGATGTGTATATCTGAAATCAAATTGGGTCCATGTAAATTAAGGTCGGAGGAAAGCTAAGGTGTATCGGCAGTCCACAGCATCTAAAGACACGCTTTGGAAATCATCTTGAACTGGAGGCAAGAAGTTCTTGATTATTTTCTTGTTATTTCTATTTCTAAAACTAACAATTTTGTATTCTATATCATTAGGTCAAACCTACTGAAGTAAGTTCGGTTGATTTGGAAAGACTTTGTCAAATGATTCAAGAAAGGCTATTTGATATCCTTCGCATCCAAGAAGCATCTTTGGTGACCTTGAAGTTTGTATTAGAGGGAATGACTCCATAACATCGGAAGACGCTTCAGCCACTGAGATTAGTTTGTCAAAAGAGATGATAATTCTGATTGGACGCTGGCTTGGCAACGAAGAGAGAATAAGAAGTCTTACAGATAATGTTGGCTCTAGTGGCGTGTTCAATGAGCAATTACCTGAACAATTGGCTCGTGATGGTACTTTTCTTTCCTACGCACACATGTATATATGTATTTGTGTATATTTTTCTAGAGTTAGTGTATGACTGGTTGGTGTTTGACACGTCAGGTGGTCTCCCGCTACCAATTTTCTCAGAATGGTGGTTGGCAAAAGAGAAATTCTCGGTGATTGATTCATTTGTTCTAACTTCATTTCCTGGGGCAACATCTCAAGGTTCCAACGGATTAAGTGTTAAATATCAGGTACCTGCTAGCTGTTCAATTTGCACGTTATCTTCTATACTCGGTCTGTCTATCAAAAGTTTTTTACATCCTGAGTTTGAGTAAAGATGTCAACAATTCATTGAGACGGTTTTGGGATAACATTATCTAAACAAGTTTTTTCAGCTGTCTTTTTACTCTAGTCTCACTGATTTTTTTACATTTTGTCAGTTGCCACGAGGAGAGGACTTCTCACTTGCTGATGTATTTGGACTCATAGAGCGAAACAGGTATATATATGTCTTAGGGAAATTCATGAAATTAGCCCTGTTCGCTGATAAACTTACCAAAAGGGCCACTTGGCATCTTTTTGTGTCAAGTTGCGCAAAACTTTTAGTTGCTTGTACCCCAAAATAAAAATTTAAAAATAAATTTTCATCAAAATCTATTACGCTGAAATGACCCCTCTTGCGTTGACAAGACCCCCTTTTTCCATATGTCACTTTTTCATTGGTTGATATATGCTCATGCGCCTTGCATGGATCTGATCAAGGCACAAGAGCATAGATATGCTGCACATGAGGTGCAAAGAATGACACGTGTCATGTTCTCATTGGATTGAATTTTTTGAAAACTTAATTCCAGTGCTCATTTTGGTAAGTTTGTTAGTCAATGGGCTAATTTCGTGATTTTCACTATATATAATATCTTTATCTATATTCTTTATGTTGTCTGTTTCTCCTAATTGAATTTTATTTGATGCAGAAACCAACTAGGGATAGCAGAGTATAGCATCAGCCAATCAACACTTGAAACCATTTTCAGTCATTTTGCAGCCAATGCATGAGTGTTTGGTTACAGAAGTCCATCAATGTTCATGATAATCGCTTGTGCTGATCTTCTTTTGCAAACCGAACCTGGCTTTTGAGCCAATAGTTATTAGTTAATAGCATAGCATAGCATAGTTGGAGAACTGTACATGAACAAAAAATGTATGTAAATCGGCTGTTATTATGATTATACCTTCATTAAACCATGTATGAACAAATGCTTTCTATCCATTCATCTGGAAAACGGGCTAGTCATCTTGCATGCTGTTAGTTTTTGGGTCTTCTTGATTCGTCGATTTTTAGACATATCAAACATACAAATTTTCAATTTGCATTATTTATTAATACTTAATTATTATTTTAATAATATAACTTTTGTAAAATTTATCTCAAATATATTGTTTTGCAACAGGCAAGTCATAGATTTACATATGCACAGTTGAGTACAGCGAGAATAAATGATCTTTTGTCGTTTATATTGTTCTTAAAATTGTTGTCATGTCATTTTTTAATTCTGATTTCTAAGAACAAAATTCTAGCAATCTAAGCCTGGACGACCGTTTACCAAACGCACAGGTCTCATACAAAGTCATGAGACCGTATATGAAGGTTGAAATCTGCCCAATGTTTGATTATCAAGGTGGGTGATCTGGATGGAAAGACATTATTAAAGATTCTGAGGTAGTGAATTCATGTTCTTTACACGTTTAGTTTGGTTTCACTTTTATTACTGATATTTTATAACTAAATTATATTTTGCTAAACTATATATTTTTCAATATCCTTTATATCAATATAATAATAAACATTTACCTTTTTATTATAGTTGAAATAACTATAAGTAAACTATCACTAAATAAATATGATACTCTTTTAATAAACAAATCTATAAACTATCATAATATCATACGTTTTTTATTAGTTAATACAAATTATAAAATTAGAAAAGAAATTATTTTAGTTTCATATTTTTGATAAAATAACAAACTATAAACTTAAAAGTTTTCTTTAGAACAATGGATGCACATGAAATCTAATCCTTAAAATCCGCCTATTGCCTCTTTTTACGGGAAAACTTAACACAATAGTAATCAAGTTACCTAAGTATTCTACTAAAGTTACTTAAAATTTTGTTTTTCTAAAATCACTCAACTTTCACTATGTGTTCAATCCTATGTAATATTTTATAAATGTTTATATTTTTAAAATTAACTTAGGCAAATAAACATATACGGGTCCCCATTACTAATAATTAAATTTTTTCCAATTGACTTGAATTAGGAGGCAATAGTGAAGAAAAATAATTCACAATTTAATTCAAAGTACAAAAATTAATAAATTTATGTCAAATAAAAAAATACTAAATAGAAACCATAATTTATAAATGTTTTATTTGTTTAAATTAATTTAATAAATAACATTTATAAATATTAGATTAAACTGGAACACCTAACGAAAGTTGAGTGACTTTAATGGACAAAGAAAACTTAAAGTTACCTTAACCCTGTGAAACTTGATTTGTATTATGTAAAATTAACCAACAATCTGGTTGGGAATACACCAGTTCTCATTACACGAAGGCCATTCGCAATTAGTGATCGAATAATAATGGTTTCTTGAAACAAATTGTTCTGTTCTCATTTGATTCATTATTGGGTCTCCGTGATTATTGATGGAACCCAAAAGTAAAGTGAAACATTCAAATTTCGAAGTAAAGGGCATAAAACCTTTCCTTTTATTTTTGGTAAATCTAATTCTGTCCCAAATCGGTTCGTATAGATACTAACTAGGTTAGCCCCGTGTATTACACGGATTGAATAAATAAAATATTAAATAATTAGTAAAAAAAAATTTATGCATTATAAAATTATGCTTGAAGATAAAATGTGATTATAATTACGTATATATAGCTACTTTAAGTAAAATAAACAATAATGTATTTTTCTTAAACTTTTGTTTTGTAAAAAATTGTGATTTTTGAATATTTTATTTTAAGAAGAGTAAATTGCCATTTTCGTCCCTGTGGTTTGGTGAAAATTGTCACTTTAATCCAATAGTTTGTTTTTTCGCATCTGGGTCCCTGTGGTTTACAAATCTTGTCATATTCATCCAGTCCGTTAACTTCATCCAGAATTTCCGTTAAATGAGGGGTATATTGGTCATTTTACATATATGTTTTTATTTTTCTTTTTTTTAAACCTGATTTAATATATACTCTTTAAATAAATTGCTATTTTAGTCCTTGTGGTTTGAGCGTATTTGCCAATTTAGTTCAAAAATAACCACCACACCACTACCCGTCACAAGAACCACCGAACCACCACCACCGCCCCATCACAAAGCCACCAACACCACACTAGAGCGCCCACCACCACCACGCACATTGGATCGTCGCTACCATGTAAACCCTAAAAGTCGACAATCAATATTGGACTTGTAACATACTACTTCGAAAATGCATATCAAACCCTACTAATACCTCTACAATACTCGTTTTCAAGGGTTCCATATACGTTTTCGAAGGGGTTTGTTATAAGTTCGAGATTAACGGTTTGTTTCTAGGGTCTACATGGTGGTGGTGATCTAGTGTGTGATGGCAGAGATCTAATGTGTGGTGGTGGAGATCTAATGTGTGGTGGTGGTGCCCGTCTGGTATGGTGTTGGTGGTTTTATGATAGGGTGGTGGTGATGATTTGGTGGTTCTGATGAAGTGGTGGTGGTTTTGCGGCGTGGTGGTGGTTTTGCGGCGTGGTGGTGGTGTGGTGTGTAAATACGAGGTCCAACTCTAGATGGTTCCGGTCTTGTTGAACTTCGATTTACCGATTCTCTCTGAAGCTTCACACCTACGCACAATGAAAACAACACCAGTTAAGGCGTTCCAAGGGGGAAATATCCCTGGAACGATCCTCCGGCGTGAGAGTAAGTATTGGTTGAATGGAAATATGTGATAGGGATAATTAAGGGGGAGCTTTTGTGTGTATTCTTTTGTGAGGATCTCGATCCTCCTTACCTGGTATTTATAGTGTTTGTCTGCTGCAATCGTGTGCTGATTTACAGGGATTAATCTCCGACAAATCCATTACCTTTTATATTCTCCAACCTTTACTGAATTATCGGTTATGATTGGGTTGATTCCGATGTAATTAAATGTGGGGCACATGTCCTGCTGGCTTACCCGTTTCGCCCACATGGGCCGGGCTTTCGGGTTCGGGTACCTGGTCTTGTGTGGGTTATTGTACCCTACATCTACATGGTAGTTCCATCACGGGTGGTGGTGATATGGTGTTTTATGCCAAGGTGGTGGGATTTTTGGACTGAATTGACAAACATGTCCAAACCACAGGGACTAAAATAGCAATTTATTTAAAGGGGATATATTAAATGGGGTTTAA
Organism: Flaveria linearis; assembly: GCA_024085815.1. Classification (NCBI taxonomy): domain Eukaryota; kingdom Viridiplantae; phylum Streptophyta; class Magnoliopsida; order Asterales; family Asteraceae; genus Flaveria; species Flaveria linearis. The sequence goes on along the minus strand of CM044007.1, from coordinate 66,921,631 downwards.
AAAATAAAAATAAAACATATATGTAAAATGACCAATATACCCTACATTTAACGGAGAATATTGGATGGAGTTAACGAACTGGATGAATATGACAAGATTTGTAAACCACAGGGACCCAGATGCAAAAAATAAACTATTGGATGAAAGTGACAATTTCACCAAACCACATAGACGAAAATAACAATTTACTCTTTTAAGAAAGATGATAAAAAAGTTTTATGTATTTTGTATTTCATTTTTTTTAAAAAAAGTGTGTTTTTAATTTGAAAATGGTATGAGTAATATTATCAGTATTCAATATTATTATTAATAATACAAAGAAATAAGAAAGTAAATATAATGAAGATTACAATTGTTTCATGCTTATTTTAAAATTTTTTTATAGATAAATGGATATGCTAAAAACCCATTAATTAAACGTATTATAGTTAGTAAAAAACAAAGAGTTACTGTATAATACTTTAATATAAAATATAATTAACATTATATATACATAATAGTTTAATAAATAAAACAATTATACTATTTTTTAACTCGCTTATCTAAATAGTTTTATTTTTAAACATTCTTTTTAAGATTTCTTTAAAAAAGATATTTTTTATAAAAATCTTGTTTTTTAAAAACTTTACTTTGTAAGTATTCTAGTTATTTTAATAAGATTGTTTTTAAAATTTTCACCTGTTTATAAACTTTTTAAAAAACAAAATGATTTAAAATATTATATCTAAAAAAGGTTTAGTGTTTTAGAAAATTTCATATTATATAAAACTTTAGTTTTTTATTATTTAGATTTTAACTAAAAGATGTGATTTTTAATTTCCTTAATAACATCTATTTTAAAAAAAAAGATAGTTTGATTTAAAAAAATTTAGATAAGATAGAGAAATATAGCAATTAATAAAATTACTTTTAATAAGAGAGAGAAATTTATATAAGTATTAAATTACTACAATACCCTTTGGAGGGAAAATAATATATGGATATCTAGAAGAAGGACAAATGACAAAAAAGTGAGTTAAAAGAATAACAAGTGATAAAGGAAACTTTGTTTTATTAAATGCTATAGATTCAAAGTAAAAAAATAATTCAATTTTATTCGGTTGCTAACCGTTGTTTTTAGACTAGTTTTTTCCCCATTGAGTTGTTTTTCTTTAGTTTGAATTTCAAAGGATATTCAACATTTGCTCTCTTCTAAAATTTTTAGATTCGAATACAGTTTTCCATCGTAACATCATGAAGACCATATGCTCATCATAGACTGTGATTTAACTGATTCCGTTATCAGAATATTGATAAGTCTCTTAAGTTTTTGTAATAGGTTCTTATGATTAATACAACAACTTCAAAAATCAGATGCTTATTTTATTTAAACTACTGTTTGTTTTTCTTAAATTTTTTGTTTTAAGCTTCTACTTCTGTTTGTTCGTAGACTTCCTTTTCAAAGATTATTTTTAAGAAAAAAATGTCATAAACGCATTTTTCCTATTCTTTTTTCTTTCTTTCTTTCTTTTTTTATAAAACTTCTGAATTTGTTCTAATAGATCTTTAAAATCTACGTCATTTTGATGTAGAAACATAATGAAAGTTTCATGAAATATGCTTACATAATTAAAAATTCAATTCCCAAGCCATGCACCAAATTTTTATGCATACTAATATTTTCTACAATAACCGGCAGTTTATATAGGCTAAAATAAGAATGTCAAGATTTATAAATAATATATTATATATTTTACTAACTACCAACCTTTTTGTGCATCAAGGTTTGTACCTTAGGTTTAGTGAGTTGTACCTGTTTTTGGGTTTTTTTAATCTTTAATGTTTACTTTTAACTCTAATACTTTTATATTTTTTATAATTTAACCTCTACAAATTTTCTCTTTCAACTTTGACCCTTATACTTTTTAGATTTTTCAAATTTGTCGTGTTCCAAATTTTACGAGTTAACACACTGCAGCATGCGCGTGTGGTTTAATTTTTACTCTTATTTTTTCCTTTTAACGACATGTTACAATGCAAGCTTATTCTTTCAACTTTGGCCCTTATACTTTTTAGTTATTGTTTTCAATGTTTTACGTTTCACATGCGTGGTTCACGTATTTACGACTACTTTCAGTTCGGTTTTACATTTTTCGCTTTTATATATTTTTGAATACAAGCTTTTCCGGAGCTTGTGATCGCTAACAGTTATGTGACATTGTCGCTACTTGACACAGATTTACACCCCTGCTGCAACACGGGGAGGGGGTGTGGGTTAATACTAGTTTATACCAACGACCAAATCGCACACGTTGTTTTATTTATTTAATAATATTACATTAATTAAACAATAAATTATAATTGAAGTATCTAATTGTTATATTCTCTCCTTATCCGTTCGTCGACATTAGATTTTCAAATTTATATTAGGAAAATCATAAGTTATGGTCAAAGGATCCACTTATTATATATTTTCTTCTTATCCTCTAGTCAAAATTGAATTTACAAGTTAGTTAATCCGATTAAAATCAAGCCGAGACAATTTTGACTGCAATATTATAAATAATGAGTAGGGTAACTATATTTTCTGTTAGAATATATCAATTATGAAAATACAATTTTCTTTATGTTAATAAGATTAGAATGTAGAAGAAAACACAAGTTTGAAAATACTAGATCATTCCGGTCATATTTATATTCCTAACTTGATCCAAAATTCTTTCATTTGAAAATAATAACACATTTAACTAAGACTTTGATCACATGCATACATCAATTAACAAAACCTATTTATGTGTGTGTTTAAACATATACGCACATTTGTCAAATTAATCTAGTCGTGTTCATATAGAACATAAAGTAGATCCTCTCGATCTTTATTAGCCATGCAACAAGTAAATAATCTATGGAGTTTTAATATTTAATGAAAGACCATCACCAAACTCATCACTACTACATACAAGTAATTGCGATGAAATTGTAACAATAGAAATTCATGGCTAATATTGCAATAGACTTGCAACATACAAGACCGTTGCTAGCCTAGACTATTTGTGACCGGTTGTTTGTTTTGTCGCGTGTTTATGATGGTTTTGAGTATCAGAAATCTTGTAAGCTTGTTTTGTTACAACCCACTCTAAAATGATACTTAGGCTAATTGGTTCGCAACATGTTTTGAAAGGAACTTGAATTTAGCAAAGGAATTAAAATTTTAGAAAATTATAATTAAATTCATCAAAAAATTGTAAGGTATTCATGCGTAACTTTTGAAAGCTATAGAACATCGTTCAATTTTTTAGTGTGAACATGGGTCCCGTAGTCTCCATCACTCGTTTTCTCCTATTCTGGATTTTCATCATTAATAATTTTTTGATGGTCATCAATAATGTTTTAGTATAATAAGATTTATTTAAGATAAAGTGCAATCATAGTATATATATCGATACAAATTAGAAGGTGCGGAATACGTATTCGTTCGAAACTATTGCTAACAAACTTGAGGGTTCAAAGAACATCACGCCTTTGGTGGGGGTTCAATGGCAAATCCCCAAGTGCGTTTGAGGAGAAAAATCCCGAGTACGTACGTGGGGGCTATAAATTACTTTGGATTTGAATGGTTGATGAAAAAATATGAATGAATCAATAGTAAACTTACTCATGCATTATGAGCGGCCAGTGATCCATTAGTCACAACTAATTATCCGTAGTATGTTATTACTGATCAACATTAATTTAGTCATGAGTGGTAACTGCCGTTGGTGATCACTTTGTCATTAGCTAACGTCATCAGTAATAATCAGCAATAAAGACTAGTAGTAACTTGGCCCATCAACAATATGACCATAAGTGATCAAGACTATAGCTATTCGAGTTATAGTCTACAATTTACAATTAATTTGAGTTACTGGTAACGAAGTTTCTATTAAAGATTTTATTAGAATAATTAGGTCCTAGAGATTTGAGTTATCACTAACAACCAACAATTAGCAATAGTTGAGTTACTGGTAACGAAGTTTCTATTAAAGGTTTTATCACTGATGTTAGAGAATAACTACTAATAGTTATACAATTTACAATCAAATAACACACTTTTACATGAAAAGTAGTGTCATTTCAACTTAAATGTTCTTGATGTTCCATGCTAATAAAAAGAATCTTCATAGTCTGTTTAAAACATACGTATTAGAACTTAATTTGTTTTTTCACAAGAAACACATTCTTGTTATTATTGAACTTTCTACATTATTCGATTAAAACTTCATACCTAATACTTTAATATGATAGTGACATCATACATTATTTTAGTAAGTTGTCTAGGTTTATTGGAAAACATGAAATCTACAATTCTTCCTCGTTAGTTCTTCCTTATCCATGGTTTTTCTTTTGTTGCAATAAATTGTTTCATTAGGTTTGATTCGATCGTTTTGTTGCATGTGTGTACTATTTTATATAGCACATTTTTATAACATGATTTAGCTAATATTTTAGAAAAGATCGAGTTATAACATCGATGTAACATAAATGTCTTTATGCTTACAATCTTTGCAACTTGAAACTACATATGTAGCATTAATTAAAACACTTTGAAACATTTCTTTCAAAGTGTTACATTGATTAAACTGATTCGTATACATGTCTAGAAATCTATCTACTTATTTGCATTGACTGAAAGTAAAATTCTTCTTGCACTCTCACTAACCTCTTCAATCCTTTTCCTCTTTCTCTCCTTATCACCATGCACCTCTAACCTTACTCCAAACAACTTTGGCCTTTGATCATCTTCATCTTCTACATTTGAGCTATTAGTGTACATTCTTACCAAATCAACGAGCTCCTTGCACTTCTTTTTCATGCTCCAAAGCTCGGAGCACAAGTCTTTATTCTCCTTCTTGAGCTTATGATTCTCATCCATCAGGATGTTGTATCCCGAGGATAAAGAATTAGTGGATGAAGATTTTTGATCTTCATCACATTCTTTTCGTGTTTGTGTGACTGTCTGGGGCTTGTTGGCCCATGATTTTCTTCGTCGAATCTGACATAGTACATCTTTACGACCTTTTTGAAACCTTTCGTTGCAGAATTCCCATCGGCTTGTTGCAACTTTACGAAAACCCTACAAGTAATGTACTATAAGGTACTCTCTAACTTAGAAAAAAAGTATTTAATATTCACATTATTCTTTTGAAAAGTAAATAAATATGTTTAACTTTTTTAGATTGAGAGACTAAACAAAAGAACTATTATGGAATTTGTCCACTATTTATCAACTTTGACGTGTTTGGTTTAGAAATATTAGTTAAACAATACATTTAAAAGAAAATAGCCGGAAAGGATATATGAAAATGATTAGAAAAAAAGTATTCTGTCGTTATCCAATTTTGTCCATGGTAGGAAAAATATTTATTTATCTATTATTTCTTTTTTATAAAATACAACTATTGATTAACTTGTTCCAAATGATGATTAAAAATGCTCAATACAAATTCCATGTTCTTAAACTACTTTGATTTTACAACCCAACTACCACTCTTATTAAAGCTCGCCGAAAGACAAATTCAATTTTCTTGGTTTGAAAAGTATACCTCACCCCTTGACTATATATCTAAATTATTATTATTTTTATAAAAAACATGACAATTTGTTAAAAGATAAAAAAAACCCATAAACTTGAGCTCTTAATTAAGGGTGATTTTAAACTTTAGAGAACTAAATTCTATTGCATTCTAAATGATTATACATACACTTAAAAAAAATACACGTTTGTGTTATCTACTGGTATTAATATATATTGTACCCTACGAAAATAATATGGTTTAAATCCTTACAAATTTATTGTTAAGTGGAACAAAAAAAATTATTGTTTTGAAAAAAAAATAGTTTAAAGTAAACTCTAAATCATTATAATCCAAACCATTATAATCCAAAACCATTATAATCCAAAACATATGCATTATTTCACCCTAACATAACTAAGAAAACAATTTCCTAAATAACTATCAAAACACATTCAATGCTAATATCATCATAAGTTCTTATAGTCAACATAAAGGTGTGAACAACGAATGAAAGATAGAAGTAACATACGTAAGTATTAAGCTGTCGAACAAAACTTGAGAAGTTGCTGTGTTTAAACAGCGTCGGAAGCAGGTCTCTAGCGAACTCCGCCGGCTGCCACACCACGAAAGCAGTTCCGTCGGAGTTCCACGAGACCACGCTGTCCGACGCTGGATCATCCACCAGCATGTACGTTTTCAGCAGGAACGGCGAAGGAGACAACTTCGTCACCACCATCTCACCACCACTACCGCCTTTCGCCGCCACCATAACTTAAAGAACTTTGAGTTTAAAGATGATCAGAAGAATTGATCAACAAGATAAAGGGAATTAGAATAGAAGAAGGGCGGTTAAAAAGCCCCAATTCCAGCAATAGAAACCCGACACGATTGATCCTGTGATGCTCATGAGATTCATGCAACTCTCTAGATCTTTTTATGATCACATAATATACACACACACATAGTCTATGTGAATGTGTGTGTGTTTATATATATATATGTGTGTGTGTGTGTGTGTATAGATAGATATATGTGTGTGTGTTGTGTGTAGAAGAGTGTGTGTGATGTGTGAGAGGAAAATGGAAATGGTTGAGACGTTAACGTAAGGGAAACATAGGGTTCCTTTATATTTCCTTAGGTGATAGGTGGTGTTTTATACATGACTAGAAACAGTTTTTTAATATGTGTAATCATGATGATATTCCATCACGTCTCTTCTATTGCTCTAAAGGGGATAACTTACCTTATGTAACATCCGGTCAATTTCATAATAATTTATATATTTATATGCACGTACTGTTGTTTCTTATGAGTTTTAGGGTTATGATACCTGTGGTGGATAATGATGTAAATTTACAAGTGATAATATTAGATAGATATGTGTGTGTTTTTCATTTTAAAAATGCTTATACAATAACATATACATATAGGTATTGTAAAAAGTATTTTCTTATAAAAGACCTCGCTTCTGTACGCAGCACATGAATTTACATGAATTGTGTTCTGGTAATTTAGTTACACAGTACATTTTGGAAGCAATATACGCAAAGATGGACGTAATGTGTAATCGATTGGACAAAACATAGTAGTTGGGACAGAGTACTTATGTACAGTTTTGGAAGCATTATACATATCACTGGGCGGACCACGTATTCGTTGTGGAAAGATACATGTGTAATTAAAACTCATTACAATATCGAACCAGAACTAGAACTTGGATGTTGAATGTGTAAGAGTTAGAATCAAGATGAACACTTAAACGATTTCACAAGATTTGATTACTATTGGAAATTGATTACATGAAAACAAGAATGAACAGATGAGTATCAAAGTTAATCCTCGATCAACAGCAATTAATCATACTTATAACCTCACCATTAACTAACCGTTAACTTTCAGTTAACAGCCTAACAACCATTAACTACTAATCTCTCATTATTGACACAAACAACCCTTATAGTTTGAGCTTTATTACAATGACAGCAAAACATACAACCTTACACTTTAATAGAATGACAACATAAGTCCCTGCAGTTATATCTTGAGCACAACTTCTCACAAACTCCACCTTTGTGCCAAGATTAAGCAACATTCCACTTATCACAACAAAACCGAAACTTTACTCCTCCAACAGATTTTGCCATCATATCAGCAGGCTTATTATTAGTATCAATATACTCAACACTCAACTGCTTTGATTTTACAATATCCCTTATGAAATGCAATCTAACATCCACATGCTTAGTTCTTTCTTGATAAACCGGATTCTTAGCAAGTTGTAGAGCACTCATGTTATCACACCATATCATTGTTTCCTGAACATCAACACCTAGTTCTGAAACAAAACCCTTCAACCATAGTGCTTCCTTTGCTGCTTCCGTGAGTGCAATGTACTCAGATTCAGTTGATGACAATGCTACAACACGCTGCAAAGAAGACTTCCAACTCACCAATCCACCATGAACTGTAAACCCATACCCAGTAACTGACCTTCCTGAATCCTAATCCTTGGCATAATCTGCATCAACAAACCCAGTCACTACATGTTTGGTCTCATCTATTCCACCAAACACTAACCCAACATGACTATTACCCTTAAGATATCTAAGTATCCATTTCACACCTTCCCAGTGCTTAATTCCAGGAGAATTTAGATATCTACTTACTAGACTGACTGCATATCCCAAGTCAGGTCTAGTGCACACCATCATGTACATCAAACTTCCCACTACATTTGCATAGGGAATATGTGACATTTTAGCCTGTTCTTCTTCTGTATGTGGACTATCTCTGCTAGACAACTTAAAATGTGCTGCCAGAGGAGTACTTACATGCTTGTATTTATCCATATAATAACTACTAAGCACCTTCTTGATGTAACCAGTTTGACTGAGTTTCAATATACCAGCATCTCTATCCCCTTCAATTTCCATGCCCAATATCTTCCTTGCAACCCCTAAATCTTTCATGTCAAACTCTTATTTCAAGATTGATTTAGTAGCTTCTACATCAGACTTTGACTTGCTGGCTATTAACATATCATCTACATAAAGTAAAAGATATATGTAACCACCAGCTGCATCTTCTTTGTAATACACACATGGGTCATAGCTACTTTTATTGAACCCTTTAGATACAATAAAGTCATTGAACCTCTTGTTCCATTGCCTAGGAGACTGCTTTAGTCCATACAAGGACCTCTTTAACAAACACACCTTATTCTCCTGACCTTTAACCTCAAAACCAGTGGGCTGCTTCATATAGATCATCTCTTCAAGACTTCCATTTAAAAATGCTGTCTTTACATCCATTTGCTCCAATTCCAAATTATGAATAGCTACAAGATTCAACACCACTCTAATGGATGAATGTTTGACCACAGGAGAAAATATCTCTGTGTAGTCAACACCAGCCTTTTGAGTAAAACCCTTAGCTACCAGCCTTGCTTTGTACCTAGGTGGATCATTTTCAGTTAATCCATCCTTCAACTTGTATAACCACTTGCAACTCACTAATTTCTTATCCTTGGGTTTGTCTACAATCTCCCATGTGTTGTTCTCATACAATGAGTTCATCTCTTCTTTCATTGCCTGCATCCATTTATCCTTATCAACAGAACTTAATGCTTCTTCATAAGACAATGGATCACCACTATTCTCCATTGCAGCATTAAACACATATGCAGATATCTCCTCATTTGTAACAAGTGTCAATTCATCACTTGTTCTAAACCTTAGAGGAGGTACTATAGTCCTTCTAGTTATACCTTGTGCAATAGATCTGTTTTGGACCAAAGTATCTTCACCTGATGAACCATGAGTCTCATCACATCTTCTACTTTCAGTGTTAGTACCACTCTGCACATGGTTGTGATCATCCAACTCCACCTCAATCTGAACACCCCTTTCATAATCATTTTCACTCAGATCATTCCTGTTAAGCAGGTCTTTGTATAATAGATCCTCTCTAAATACAACATTTCTACTTGTGACAACCTTAGGAGTCTTATCATCCATTCTCCACTGTCTATACCCCTTTACACCACTTGTGTAACCAAGAACCACATATTTTATAGCCCTGGGCTCTAGTTTGCCTTCATTAACATGAGCATACGCCAATGACCCAAACACCCTTAACCTGCTATAATCCCCTGGCTCACCTGACCATATTTCAAGTGGTGTTTTCATCTGAATTGCAGATGAAGGGGACATGTTAACTAACAATGCTGCTGTATTAACTGCCTCAGCCCAAAACTGCTTTGGCATTCCTGAATCAATCAATAAACACCTCACCTTGTTCAATAAGGTTCGGTTCATCTTTTCTGCAAGCCCATTTTGCCGTGGTGTGTATGCCACAGTCAAATGCCTCTTTATTCCTTGCTTTCTACAGTAATCATTAAACAGGTGATTACAAAACTCTAGGCCATTGTCTGTCCTTAAAGCTTTAACCCTTCTTTCAGACTGAGTCTCAACTAGGACCTTTCATTCTTTGAACTTTTCAAATGCCTCACTTTTGTGCTTTAAGCTGTACACCCACACTCTCCTTGTGTAATCATCCACTAAAGATAAGAAGTACTTAGCCGCACCAAGTGACTCAGTCCTTGCTGGACCCCAAAGATCAGCATGCACATAATCTAACTTGCACTTAGTAGTATGCACACTCCTATTGAACTTGACTTTGTGGGACTTCCCTAAAATACAGTTTTCACAGAACCCAGTGTCACAGCTACTTAGCTCCTTCAACAGGCCTTGTTTGAGCAACTCTTTCATGCCTGGTATACTGATATGGCCCATCCTTCTATCCCACACCATAGCTAAGTTTTTGCCTTGGTCTTCACTTACATTTTCTACACCCTTTCTAACATAACCATCAACTACATAGGTCATGTTGTTTTTTCTGGTTCCAGTCAATACCACCATTGACCCTTTTATCACCCTGACCTTCCCATTCCTTAGATTAACCACATATCCCTCACTTTCAAATGTGCCCAGTGAGACTAAGTTCCTCTTTAATCTAGGAATATATCTAACATTCCTTAACATGATGTTAGACCTATTATTCAAATTCAGTGTGATAGAACCAATACCTTCAATGATGCAAGGTCTGTCATCACCAAGTTTTACACTCCCTTGTATATTCATTTCAAGTTCATCAAACAACTCCTTATTAGGAGTCATATGATGGGAACATCCTGAGTCCAGGATCAACTCATCACCACCGCATGAGTGTGCCAACATCAACACATCAGCACTGTCATACCCATCTGACCCAGTCTCTGATGTTGAACCTGAGACTTTTGACTGACTTGTATCAAACTTCTTCTTCTTGAACCTCTCTGGACAATCTTTCTTAAAATGTTTATCAAATTGACAAACATAGCATCTCCTTTTTCCTTTTGACTTTGATCTTGCAGGTTGCTTCCCCTTCTTGTTTCTGAATTCACTTCTTCCCCTAACAACTAGGCCATCTGCATGGTCATCTCTATATTCACCTTTCTTGTGCAACTCCTTTGAGTTCATGGCAGCAACTATCTCCTCCATGGACAGACTTTCTCTTCCAAACATTAGTGTATCTACAAAATGCTCATAAGAGCTTGGTAATGAAGATAAGAAGATAACTGCTCTATCTTCATCTTCTATTTCCACATCTATATTTTCCAAAGCAAGAACAATTTTGTTAAACTCATCTATATGTGACTCTAAGGTTTTTCCAGTTTGCATTTGGAAAGTATATAGCCTTTTCTTGAGGTATAGTCTGTTTGCCAATGATTTTGTCATATACAAACTCTCCAATTTGGCCCATAGACCAGCTGCTGTGGTTTCTTTAGAGACTTCTCTCAAGACTCTATCACCCAAATTGAGTATGATTGCACTGTGAGTTTTCTCCATCATGTTCTTCCACTTTGTTTCCAACTCCAATTGTCTATTCGGAGGGGTGTTTGCAGGTATCACCACGTTTCCCCCTTTCAGGGCATCAACTATGCCATGATGAACTAGTAATGCTCGCATCTTTACCCTCCAAAGACCAAAATCGTTTTTACCATCGAATTTCTCCAAATCGAACTTGGTATTCATCTTACTTACACTGATTGATCAATTAACGATGACCAGGGGATCACAATCGATTACGCCTAGCGTGAATCAATCAAAGATCTACGATGATCTACGGATTACAACTAATCAATCTGAAAACCGAATCGAGAGCCTCGCTCTGATACCAATTGTAAGAGTTAGAATCAAGATGAACACTTAAATGATTTCACAAGATTTGATTACTATTGGAAATTGATTACATGAAAACAAGAACGAACAGATGAGTATCAAAGTTAATCCTCGATCAACAGCAATTAATCATACTTATAACCTCACCATTAACTAACCGTTAACTTTCAGTTAACAGCCTAACAACCATTAACTACTAATCTCTCATTATTGACACAAACAACCCTTATAGTTTGAGCTTTATTACAATGACAACTAAACATACAACCTTACACTTTAATAGAATGACAACATAAGTCCCTGCAGTTATATCTTGAGCACAACTTCTCATAGAATGCATGATTATAATCAATAAAGCATCAAAATTCATAATAAAAACAAATCAAAATCAAAAAGTTGGACGTGTTGTTGTAAGAGAGTTTAACACATCAATAGTGAATCAGACTATAAAAAAGCTTTGTTTGAAAAAAGAGTATAACGAGACTAATGTCATATATAATGAGAATAAAATTTTGAACTAACGGCATAATATTTTATAATATTAAATATATTAATATATTAATTATTAAACAACTAATAGGAAACTTTTGTCAGTTTTAAACTTAAATAAAAGAAATAAAAGTCCACATGCATTTCCCTAATTTGTCCACTGCCCACCTACTTAACTTTCTATTTGTCAATTAAATATTCATCAATAAACATATATCTCTATACATGCGCACGCGCACACACATGTATATGTGAAAAGCTATAAACGAGCACACAAGATTCTGGAAGCAAATATACATAAGTTTTTTTAAAAGATTAATTTCTTAATTGTGAAATCCTTTACCAAGTTAGTGGATAGTAGGGTTCGAACCCCCAACCTCCAAGTTAACAGTTGAAATCCTTTGTCATCACACCAAGGGGTGGGTCTTTAAATATACATAAGTTAGAGGTATGTTTTTGAACGCGTCGTTGTTAAAGGTTTGGACTCATTGTTAGAGGTATAGTAACAATACTACAATCAAGTTAAAGATAAAAACTTACGAACCCACCAACCAATTATATCGAAAGCATTATCAAGGCCTAAGCCGCGCTCCTAGCCATCATGACACAAGTAGTGCCAAGCACGGCCATTGTACGATCGACATTGTACAACCACGCCTATATCTTGCACAACCTCACATTGTATAAGTTGACGAAGCTAACGAAAGAGTTGAGAAATAACATGGGCCACTAGGTCTAAACATCTGACAGAAGTAGAATAATTTGCGCGACCATGTTGCATGTTGGGCTTGATTACACTTTACCAATATGATCGTACTTCCTCACAAGCATGACTGTGTTTACCTCGATGTCTATAAATAAAACAACTCACTTCTCATTGTTAGATGAGATGTTGGGGAATTTAGGTGTAAAGTGATGGGATGAATCGTTGCTGATCTAACTCGTTTAATTTCTACGTCATTCTTACCACTCCAACAATATTCTTGAAGGAAAATAACTCTAAATAAGGATAAGGTTTAGGATTCTCTGATTCTTACCATGTTATTCGTTACATATTTTTTGCTTTAGTGTTGTTTTACCTTCCATCATGAACTAGACTTTTCTTTTATCACTTTTATTATGTTGAATATTAGTAACCATTGATTAGCAGGATGTAAAAGTTCAACTCTATGTATACACAAAATAGACACTAACAAAATGGGGTTCTTAACACATAGGTTTTAAAAACAAAAGGCTTAAATAGTTAGTGGATTTAACGATGTAGGTTAAACAAATAAATTGGTATAGGCTAAAGAGGCTAGCTAGGGGAAATGTTTCTTTGAGGAATAAAATAAAAAGAAGATTAAAATTAGGCTAATCCTAATGCCTCAAACAAATTTATGTAACATTTTAGTTTTGTGATCTTGAAATACATACATTAAACAATTTCTAACATGATTGAAAACATTTGGTACACTCATGCAAGAAAATTCGTAAAAACGGAGCATAAGTGATGACTAATGTATGCATCAACTCAATACGCTCTTTAGAATCAGATGTTCATACAAATGTAATGTCAATCATGTAGATATATTTATCAACTTATCATGCCCAAAGATATTCCGTTGCCCTTTTATTAATAATATGTGGCGTGTTGGTGTTTATAAAACAAGTATATCTGAAAATGTGATCATGTTTTTAGTTTTTATCAAAAAACAGAAAATGCTTTACATATAAAATTCATATGATTGTTTTTGTTATAAATTTGAAATAAATATTGCCATAGGAAAGGTTAATGGGAATTTTTCAATTATACTATTTTGGACCAAACAAAGTTGTGACTTGTTCCTTTATCTATCCCTCCATACAATTAAAAAGTGAATTGCGCTCAATGTATAACAGATAATCTACAATGCAATGTAAATGTGAGAGAGAGGGAGATAGACAAAGAATTAGAACTCCCTAATATATAACATTTCAACAAATCACCAGGATCCAAAAGTCCGAGTCATTATTTGCAATTACGATGGATCACATCGCGACCTAAAGCTTCACTAGCAAACCTTAGCATAAAAGAGTTTTAGCATCGTAAGTAGTACTAAAAAAAACACACACAAGTGGAAAATCGGGTGTCACCAGTAAAAGCCCACGCAAACCATATCAAGATATTGTCCTTTTACCCTCAATGGGTTATCCATCCAGAGACTCACGGTTTTGTTTTCACCTGAAAAATTGCTTGCTCAAGTAAAACACGTCCTGATAAAGAAAGTTAACACCATTTTGTAAGAAAGGCTTTATTCTCTCCCTTAACTGATATAGGACTTATATATCCACCCCTCAGGAAGACTTGTGTCCTCACTGGCACACTAGCCTGACCCATATATATGATACCATCTGTAATTGCCCAATCAAACTGTATCAAAATATTGTCCGTTTTATCGCCGATGGTTTCCCATCCATATGATAGAGAAAGTTTCCACCCCTTTATGAGGAATTTTTCAAAATCCTTGAACCGATGAGGAACTTATAACCATAGTCATTGGTGATGGTGAACATGTGCACTTGCAATTTAGTGTCGTTGCGTTGTTCCCCCTCAACATCCAAAGTTGTTTTTTAAAAAGTATTGCTTTTAATTCATTAAGATCGCCAAGTGGATCGAGCTTCCCTTCTTTCACTTTCATGAGTGGTATACTTAGTAACTCATTGTCAAACTCTTCCTCTAAAGATGGAGCAATGTACCTCATGGTTATCCCTTGTATGACTCTTAAGAAACCATTTCCACCTTTATCATGAGTATATACTCCCGTGTTTCTCCTTTTATGTTTCATGCATGAGATAATTCTCACAAGACAAATGTCAAGAACTTAATGGACTCAAATAATGATACGTAAAACTGGAATCAAACAAAGGTGTCGTAATTTTAAAATCATAAGTGTCACACGTAAGGTTTGGGTCACCCTGGTCAGGGTGAACCGATTGGGATCATTTGATTGTTATTCTGAAAAACATCTTTAGTGATTTATTGGCAACAAAATTACATTTGTAAACAATATCATAATACTGTTTCATAAATAATCTAGCATCAAAACTAAATCATACTTTAATTCATTATATCATTTTACAAAGATTATGTTTGTACTAACAAGCCACATGATTTCAAAACTAGAGTTGTGTCCATCTCTTCTTCAAGCTTCTATAACTCAGATATTGACGTTAGATACACCTTCAGATTTTATACTATGGCATGATCTAAGTTATAATCAACCATTTTTACCTGTAAAAGGTTTAAAATTTAATATCAGCGATATGCTAGTGAATAACCACACCCAAATCGTTTTTGTAATCAAGCATGAGCATATTAATTTAAGATTAACCATGCTAGGTCCATAGGATGAAATAAACATTCAGATGTTTCATTGTACACTATTAATAGTTTATTATCGAGTCACCTGTGGAATGGTCAATGCTTAGGGAGTCATATTTTTTTAGGCAACAAAGCATTATAAGCCATGCTTAGGTATAGTAACCTTACAGGGTCTTACCCATCACATGTGCATTATTTCTGATCATACCACACGTATAATTTTAGTCCGATACTTATCTAGCATTTCACTAATATGCGTTAATAAATTAACTACAATTCATGTTGTTTTTCAAGATAATAGTGAATATCAAGAATTCACTAGTTTTGTTTACAAGATAAACATATATACCTTAAAATCAAATTGAGTCCTGTCTTATGATCTTAGGTTAGTTTTAGATGGCTTAAGTAGTACTTCAGTTATTCATAAAGCTAAAATCTCTTTTAAAAACTTCGGGTGGTTCTAAATCTACGAGAATGGAGTGTTGGGCCGCAAAACAAGTCAGAGTGGATTTGGGCACGAATACTAAAGTTATTTGTGTGTTTTTGAGTATGAAATGTGAAAAAAACAAGTGGAATGCAAACCTTTATATAGGTGAGGTCGGCTATTTGATGCAACCCGTATCATCAAGGCGATGTGCCATGCATCGGATGTCATATCTAGCCCCTTTTGGCGATGAAGCATGCATCCAAGGCGATGCAACCCGCATCGATTTCCATATGCCTGAAACCTACCTATTAGTCAAAATCTAAATGTCGTCTCCGTATAGCTTTCCTAGCCAATTTGATGTACCCCGCATCCACTCCCCGATGCGGGCCACATTTGCCCTAAATTTTTAAATTTTGTTTTTTCTTTATTTTTCTCCACTACGACAACTCATAGCTCTATAGCTTAAACCCAGCTAGGTGCTTCGCCCCTTAGACCCCACTATTGGGAACTACCACCTTGAAACCCCCGTTGTCCAACGGATGTTTTGGGTTTGGATTTTAGTAGTGTTACAATAACCACCTAAGTTAAGGGCAAATCACTTATGTGATTTAAAGTTATAGGCCATCCACCTTAATTGTAGACTCAATATTAGTTAATGTACAAGATGCAACCAATTATGGTTCATCGTTACTGAATTCAAGTTGTAATGGAGGCGAGACTTGTGTTGTACTATATGAGCTTAAGAATTACAATACATACACCATTGTCTTTATTAGAATTTGCTTCAAACACATCCATAGTTGGTAACATGTTCCTTGATTATCTTAAGCTGTGACTCTATTTGACCGAATGTTTCCTTGGATTCTCTACCTTCACTTTCATGTTGAATAGTCGCTTGCTTTTCACTTTCATTATTTGAATCCAAATGATCCATCAAATGTCTAAATCTCTATAGAAGTTAGGCTAGATTTGAGTTTGGATGGCTGTATGTTGAGATTCTTATATGTACGTATATAGGGGTAATGTGACAACCCTAAAATTATTCCATTATTATACATATTACGTCAAAAAATTTTATTATATTACGTTACTATTAGTATGTATATATTATGAATATACATATGCATGCTTGCATGCACGCACATAAATTAATTATTCATGTGTGTGTATATATATTTATATACTCAAAATTCATACATACGTGTATATACATACAAAATTTTACGTGTGCATGTCTGAATACATGGAAAATTCCTAGGAATACTTATATATATATACGATTAGTATATATATATATTGTACGTGTATATATTATAAACACATGTATATGTGTATGCACATTAAAAACATGAAATATATATGTTGTGTATATATGAATAATTGTAATCTATGTACATAAAGCTCACTTGTACGTATGAGTATATATATGTATATACCCATTAAAACAAAACTAAACTAAAAACTTAAAATCCTACACTAACACTAAACCAAAACCTCTAAACCACCTTATGCTAAAACACCCAAAACCACCACCTTATGCAACACCACCACCCGAAACCACCATTCGTTTAACATCACCCGAAACCACCATTTCCCTACCACCCGAAACCACCATACCCTTCGGTTTCTTGCTTTCACACCCCTAAACCGCCACCACACACCTTCCTATCACCACCTAGACTTTAAGTTTGACTAGACAACCTTCCATTCACACCATGAATGTTCCTAAAGTTGCCACCTTAATCAAACTTTCCCTCCAAGATAGCAAGAAACTCTCGGCCATGTGCATCATCAAACCATAAATTGCCACCTTGCCTTCTTGATTCATTAGTCACCCAACCTCATCATTTCAAACATGGAGGTGGCAAACTCTTTGGAAACTCTCGGCTAGCATACATGCACCATCAAGTTACTAGAACATTAAGAAATGCTTTCTCCTAGTGCTACCTAAACTTATATCATGACTAAGCACATCTTAAGTGTGAACATCATAAATTTCTTATGCCCATAAGAAGTCTCGGGAGTTTTCTTTGCCAACACCAAAACCAAACTCCTTTGTTCTATCTCTCTCGGGTTCTTATCAAAGCCATCACCACCTTCATCTTTGATTCTTAAATCCATCATCACTAGCCACCACACCTATGTATTCCTCGAATTGTAAGTCACGATCACCACCTTGGTCCCTCTATCAACCGTAAACAAACACCAAGTCTCTCGATTCTCATACAACAAACAAACAAACCGCCACCCAACTACCATCGCTCGGGACCTCACCCAACCATACATTAACCATAAGCCATCTTCATTATCATAGGCTGTAAATCATCATCATCATCAAGCTGCTGTCTCGACAACAACTCCAAAAGGTTTCAAATTTTTAATCCTAATTAGTTTACATATATATATATATATATATATATATATATATCACTACATATATATGTACATACATAAATACATGTGGTCATATGACTTTATCCCATGTATGTATATATGTATAAACATATATATCCTAATAATCTTTGTATAATAAGGCAAAATAATAATAGATTGTGGGAATAAACATTGGATTAGTATGAATTGTTTAGAAGAAAATATCAAAAATAGAAATAAATTCAGGAAAATTCTGATAAAATCACAGGATGATTCTTTTGAGGTATAAAAGCCTCTGGAATTATTTCAGAATTTTATTCCTTATTATGATTAAGATATGAATTTTTATATGTCCTGCAGAAATAAATCATAATAAATACTTAACGTAAATAATAAATTCTGATAAAATCATAGATGTAATATTAAATCAGAGACTACAGAATATATAATTTTCATAATTTTTGGAATAGTATAAGTATTTTTTCTAAAGATTGCAATTATTGTGAAAATTACAGAAACTGATCTGTTATTATTTGTACTTTAACATAATTATATGATGCTTAGTTTTATATAAGAAGTCGCTTGTAAAATTTTGGAAATTTATCCAGGGCAGAAGCTATTTTTAACCAATTATGAGAATATTATAAAATTTACAGAAAATAATCTGTTTGGAGTTAGATACTATAAAAATTATGAGATGTTACTAATTGCTAGAAAACAATTCTATGAATTTTTGATGATTTTTGGACAACAGTAGGTATTTTTGATGATTTATGTGGAATTTGGAATAATTTTTAGCAAATTATGTATAAATAATTTGTTGGGAATTTTTGTGATAACATTATTGGTAGAACTTTCAAAAGATACTTACATCTGAGGTTCTAAAAATTTTAAAGAAAATATTGTCTGACACTATGAACTATTTTATTAGGTTCAAGTGGGAAGACACGGTGAGTTCATAGCCCCATTTTCAACCGTTTGGTATTCAATAAAGTTTTGGGGGAAAAAGTATACTATTTGGGTTGATGTATTATTTTTTGAAAATATTTTTGTTGCTTACTGTCATTTGCGATACAACCATTAGTTCGAATGAGGAACCGTCCGATAATGTTAGTAGCGCTACTTAGGAGAATATTTGTACTAACCGGATGAGGGTTGCTACTATTTTCCTACATCTAACCGAATGGGGGTTAGGATGTAATATTATCTGATTTTGTGAATTATTTCGTGACTGTATGATTATGTTGTGAGCAGGTTTGGTTGTAATTGATACATCAACAAAATATTTGTCTGGCTATAAACCTATGTTCTCACCAACATTTTTGTTGACTGGTTTAAGTGTACTTTTTCAGGAAATGAGTAATTCATTTGATTTCAGCTTTGAAGTTCATAATGGATGGGGTGAAGTAGTTGGGAGGGTCTGCGTTACGCTGACCGTCAATATAGTTGACGGGAGTGTGTATGTTGACGCTCATTTTCATAGGTTCTAGACATGTTGTGATTTAGTTGTAACCCAATTACATCTAATTTTGTAACCTATGTAAAAGATGTAATTCCTCTATTATTAATAAAAGCATGTCTATGTTATGTTTCTATATATTATGATTGTGTTTATTTTTCTATAAACAATGCACTCTGATAGAAGCTAGTCACATTCCACCCGTATCGTTCACGCTTCCGCCGGGATGTGACAGGTGGGTTCTTCATAGTAATATGAGGGATGCCCTGATGAATAGTAACAATCTTACATGTAATAGGGTCCACCATGGATATCGTATCAAAATTCCATGTGATGATACTCGTTATCATAAGTGTAGCCCCCATCATAGGAGCTCTCATAGTAGCGCTTCATAACAATTACTGTATAGGAAATGCTTCAACAAAAAGGATCACATTCACCAAATAGAGATGAAAATAAGAAAATATTAGACGAAGGACAAACAACTAACTCCAAAAGATAATAAAAATAATTAAAATGGTTAAATTAATCACTCGGATCTTTCAAAATTATAGTGTCCCCAACAACGCTGTCAAAAAACCTCACGTACATGAAGTGTATATAAAATTAGCTTTAGAATACCTCTGTATTATACATGGGTTGAATAAAAAATATTAAATATTATGAAAATTTATTAATCGTAAAACAATATTCTAAGGTATAATTAAAATATTCCTTATTATAAATAGAATGGAATTTTTGTTTAAAAACAAAACGTTATAAAAAATATTATTTTTAAAAACTTTCTTATTGTAACTCCCAGTTTTAATTATTTTTTGTTTATAAAAATTTAACTTTAAAATATTTTGTATTTTTAAAAAAGTTTGATGTTGTAAAAAAATTTCTTATTTTAAAAAAATTATTTTTGAGAAATAATATTAATAAAAAGATATCTTTCTTAATTTATTAAAAAACTATTTTAATCTAAAAAAATCAATAATATTATTAGTTATTAATGTGATTATTTAATAGGAGAGGAATGGAAAAAATTTGATGAAGAAATATGATATTGTCATGTGTACATTCAAGTTACATTTTATTATAGTAGGAAGATATAGCTGGATTTGTCATACGGATTTAATATTAAATTTATAAAATGATTTTACTCAAACTAAAGTACGTACACACATCAAGGCAAGCAAACCTATCATGATAGTAGTATAATTGTGATAAGAACCAAATATTAGATATTATAGCTCCTCACAATAAACCTTTACAATGGTGCAGTCAACAAATGAAACGATGGTTGATTTTAACTAAAACAATAACAAGTAAATAAAATTAAATAGAGATTCGTAAAAAAATCTTTAATTTAACCGAAATCAACCACTTAATCAAACAAGGTGTTTTACTTACAAAACAATCAAGAAAGAGATGGCATGAAGGTGGTGGTAGTTGTTCCCAGGCAACGACAACATGATGGCAGTGGTGGTGGACATTCGTGGCACTACTATTGCTTGGTGGTGTCAAACTTGGACACAGGGACGAAGCTTCATTGGGGCCGGGGTGCCCGCGCTCCCATCTTTTTTTCATCAGTAGTGCCAATTTCGGTCCGGTAGTGGAAATTGTTTGGTAAATATAGAGTCCGCCTCTCTTAAAATAGTTTACTTTCGCCCCCGCTCACCTAAGCTTTAGCTCAAGTTCCGTCACTGCTTAAACAGTAAGATGAAAGAGGTGGGAGCTTGAATTTTATATCTAAAACATACTTAAAAAATATTTCATCAAAAAGTTTATTGATATATATAGTTATTATAAATTTTTTTATATAATTAGAAAATTCGAGTTTGAAATCTTAAAAATATTTACCAACGAACTAACCTACTGGAAATTCAACGCCAATAACTAACGAATTTTTTGTTTCATTGGTAACTAGGGGTGATGCCCCACGCGCGTTGCGCGTTTTGAAAACGGATAAAACCGAGTCCCAAATAATGGGTAACCCATACATCGGAACTCCCGAGTCCAAAACCTTCATTAAATCATAAGGTTGCAATTATAATTCCTATAGGACTCGTGCTCTTTTATAAAACAAACTTTAAGAGTAAATCGTTTACATAATTTTTCCTATTAGAAACCCATAGAAATACGTTAATAAAGTAAGTAAGAAATCACAGCAAAAATACTCAAAATATGAGGTAATTTTCTCAGATCTGGGTTTTTGGTTACTATAGCTGCAACTCAGGTTGCAAGTACAGCACACCACACTTGCCATTACCAAGTCTGCCACGCGAAGAAACCACCTCGACCACAATCATCATCATAGCAGAGGGAATAGCCACGATCATCAGTAAATCAGAAACAGATTTAAAGTAATCAACCAAAAATAATGGAGGTATAAGGGTCTCAGATGACGGGTCGTCATCATCATTGACGGTTAGGGTGACATAAACCCACCAACAACCGAACAACCAAGGCGTCAGCAGCCCACCACTACCAAATGAAAAAACAAATCCGGTAACACATACGAAAGCACAACACACAAACCCGAGGATTACTCCACACGCAAAATACCCCTGAGTTACTGTTCATGGCACTGCATTAGGTCAGATAAAACCAAAACGAAACTCCACAGACAACAGATGCCACCACCGGTGGCAGGAGGCGCCACCATCAACACATGCACGCAACGACGACGCCGGGTGGCAGTGGGCAGTGCCGTCCGAAACCCTAAAAGGGTAACGGAGAGATTATGAAGAGCCGGCGGTACCCTGACACCCGACCGAGGGTAACACCGCCTGCACCGCCACCAACACCGCCTTCTTCTTTGCATTAAACCTCAGATCCGTAAATCGTAAGCCCCATCGGACGACCACCGACAACACACAACGACAAGGGCATGGTAGGGAGGCGGACCCTAGCACCGCCTACACCAACATACGCACAACAACCATCGTTGTTTAAAGTCGACGGCCGCGGCGAAAACGAATCGGCTTCAACAGCCAATCGACCACCGCGTCGGCACCCACAACCACCAAATGAAGAAAAGAGGTGGATATCACATAAGAAGCACTGCACAGAGCTCGAGAAATAATGAAATTACGAAAATACCCCTGAGTTACTGTTCATCGCGTTGCATCTTTCATATATAGGGTAATTAGAGATGGATTAACAAAAAAGAGTGCCACTCATTATATGATAACAAATGTTTTAAGAACACATTGTATTTGACAATAGTAAACTAGTCTTTTACCCGCCGTGATTTCTGGCGGCGCTTGTGGCGTAATAAAATATAGATTACGATCGGCCTGCTCGTTCCCCAACTAAATTTACATCAAATAGAGTAACTCGAATTTATACCATTGAATGAAAACATATTAAATTTGACCAAACTCTTTTCCGAACAAATTTATGTCGAAACGTAAACCATGTACATAGAAAACACGTGTATTGACGTCGTATGCGATGTGATAAATGTATATTACAAAAACGTCCGACTCGTTCTTGAGTTAAATTTACATCGAACCGTATTTTTTATGGCTGAATGAAACATATTATATTGAACAAACTTGTTTCCGAACTAAATTTATGTCGAAACGTATCTATGCCGTCATTGAAACATATTATATTCGACCCGATCGTTTTTTCCAAAGAATAAACAAATAAAAGACAATAATTATTGTTCATTTAGGTTCCAATTAAATATATATATCCATTATCATGTCATATTATATATTATTAATTTAACTAAACAGAAAAAAAACTGAAAAATTGTAATTGGGTTTCAAACCGTAGACCTATGGTTCCAAATCAAACCCCTACCAACTCATCTAAGACTTCATATGATTCACATTGTCAAGTCTATGGTTTAAAACAAAAGAAAAACTAATAGTAAAAAAAAGATACTATAGCAACCCGACATGATACATTAATATACGTGGACGTGACGTGTAGTGTACGTGTACGTGTACGTGTACGTGTACGTGTACGTGTACGTGTACGTGTACGTGTACGTGTACGTGTACGTGTAGTGTACGTTACGTGTAGTGTATGTCTATTGAGAACCATAAATATGTAAAGAACTACTAAAACCATATAAGCAATGGACATAACTCCTTGATAAAATTGGTAATACTAAAAGATGATGGTTGATTCTATTTTTTAATTTTTTCTTTCATTTTACACACTCTCTCCTTAATTTTTTAGAAAAACTTTAAATGTTCATATATGCAATACAATGTGTGTGCATTGATGCACATTATCAAAAGATATAAATATCGTTATTTTTAAAGTTTATCTTAAAAGTAGTAAAATTATAAACATTTTGATATATTTATTTAATAAATAGTATAAAAGTAAAGTGGTTCCTTCTCGTATTTACAGATTATAGTTCTCAATTGATGTCATTCTATATATATATACTACATATACATATATAAATATACATGTATATATATATGTATACATAATACATATACATATATAAATATATATAATATAGTTATATGTAATATATATACATGATATATATAAATGTATATATTATATATGTATATCGTATATATATATATATATATACTATATATACTATATATATATATATTATATTACATATGTATATGTGTTGGGTCATTATAAGGCTGGTGCAACCAAAACCACTTCACATAGTCATTTTGGTGCTACATTCAAAAGGCTTCCGAAGCTAAGTATGAGATCTTCTGAAGTCTGAAGAAAAACAGCTGAAGTCATCAGCTGAAGAAAGAGGTGAAGACTATCTTCCGAAGACAAAGTCTGAAGATTTCCGAAGACAGTCTGAAGACTTCCGAAGATAAAGTCTGAAGACTTCCGAAGACAAAGTCTGAAGAAAGAGCTGAAGACAAAGTCTACTTCCAAAGACAGAAGAAGACTCCAAGCCTCGGAAGAAGCAGTCTTCCGAAGTATAAGTGGCTTCGGAAGAAATTCTTCCGAAGAAATTTATCCTTCGGAAGACACTGCTATGTCCAGTAGACATAAGTATGGTCTCTGACAGTCCGCTGCAGACCTCTGATACAGCATGGCTTCTTCCTAAAGGACCATGTTGTTGACCATACTTTATTCTACTGTATACCTTTTTATGATAGTACATATTACCAACTTTAGTTGGTGACAAAAGGTAAGTCAGGGACATGTCCTGACTACCAAATCTCAGGCAAAATGTCTGAGATACCTCACCTATAGTCTTGTAGTATAGATGTTTGGTTAGAGGTTTCCAGCTGGTATCAAAGTATATCCGGCTGTAGGTAGTATTATATATATCTTCTCATTGTAACTTATTAAGAGTAGAGAGAGAGTTAGAGCCAAAACTTGAGCTTGTAAGAATCTTGTAATCCTTTGAGTTGAGAACAATATATAAAAGTACCTTGAAAATTTACATCCTGTGTTATTTACTGCTTGTTACTTGTTATATTGTGATAAACTCTTCTTAGACTCTTATTGAGTATCGTTCAAGGTGAGTTTGAGAGAAGAACCACTTGTTGAGTGACCAACATACGATCCTGCAATTGGTATCAGAGCTTCCAGGCTCTTGATTGTGAGATCTTACCATCCAAATCAACCAGTTTTCACTCCTCACTACAAACCACTCACTCAAATGGCCGCTCTCTCCAAGGCTGATATGGAAACTGGCACCATGACCAAGTCCCTACTGATCACCCCTGAAGACTTTGACACATGGTGCACCAGAATGGAAGGCTTCATCAAGTGTCAAGACTCAAGATGTGGGATCCATTGTCAATGGTCCTTTCATACCAAGCACTACTTCTGCTACTGGTAATCGCATCATCCAAAAGATGTTGATGATTACTCAGAAGAAGATAGAAAGAGAATAGAGCTAGATCAAAGGGCTATGACTTCTCTTCAAACTGTCTCCCAAACTCCATCTACAGAGGCTTCAAGAAGTGCAAGACAGCCAAAGATTTATGGGATGCATTGAAGCTTATGTATGAAGGATCCAAGGAAACCAAAGAGAACAAGAAGGATCTCTTAAGCAGCAGTTTGAGAACTTCACTTTCAAGGCTGGTGAGACCTTGACTCAACAATACTTAGGTATGTTGAGATAGTGGATACTCTTGGTGGATATGGAGTAGCTCTTAGAATAGAGACATAGTTAGGAAGTTCATGTCTTCTCTTCCTAAACTATGGACACATTATTGTGTCGTAATCAAGAGAACTTCGGACCTTAAGACTTTTTCTCTCACAGAGTTGTATGGTATCCTAAGTGCATTCCAGATGGAGATGAACATGCAGAACTCATCTGGTCACTCCAATAACCAACTGAGTTCAGCCCTTCATGTGGTTGAAAGGGAAATCACAGAACCACAACATCAGTTGCTGTGTTACCCTGACAACTCACATAGTGGACCCTACATTACTCTACCTGAGACTCCAAAGTCTCAAAAGGTTCAACACAACTCCTTTCAGGATAGTTGTGCCTTTGTCTCTGGAAGTGGACACTCTGGTGATTTTCAATATTGCTTTGATGATCTTGAGTGTTTAGTCCAGATGATTGGAGTATGTGGACATTGTCCAACAGATGGCTCTTTTAACTTACAGAGCGAAGAAGTTCTTCAAGAGAACTGGAAGGCAATTCCCTCAAAACCCTGTCAACAGCAAGTTTGGGTTTGACAAGAGCAAAGCAAAGTGTTACAACTGCAACCAACTAGGTCACTTTGCTAGGGAATGCAAGGCTCCCAAGAACAACCGGGAACCCCACAGGCCTCCACACATCCCTCAGCTTCAAAGCATGAAGAGAAATCAACTGAAACACTGCAATGGCTCAAGAAGTTGACTGGAGCTTCATGGTACAGGATGTGACTCCCGCTCAAGCACTCATGGCCGGAACAGATGATGATCAGGTATATGAACATCTTTGTACTCTGCCTGTATTGCTAAAAAACTCTATAAGGATTACAATATGGAAATCAGATCTGATGTTGAGTCTTTAAATATCTTAAAATCTGATTTTAAAAGAGCTGAATCTGACTATCAAAAGAAAATTGAAGAGTTAGAGAAAACTGTGTCTCTTTTAAAACATGAAAAGACCAACTACAAGACTCAAATTAAAGATCTGATATCCAAACTGTCTGAAGTTCAAGCCCAGTTGGTCACTGCTGAGGCTCAGGCCAGGAAGCAAGCTATTGCTGAGCAAAACTTCCAAGCTATTCTTGCATCATCCTCTCATTCCAAAATGTTTTATCAAAACAAAGAAGGGTTGGGAACCAATGAAATAGCTCCACCACACTCTTATGAGTCTATTAGACTACCTAGATGTGGTACTGAAGAGCAAGAGGTTCCAACTGCTGACCCTTCCCCATCGGAACTAGAGGATGAGGCAAAAATAGTGGCCACCACAGGGGAGAAACAGGAAGATACACTCATCTCCACCTGTGAAGACCAAATCCTAACCACCAAGGCAAGAAGAAGCAGAGCTAAAGCTGCAAGAAGGACTGCCAAGAAGGTTGCAGAGTCCAAGCTAAGATTGACCCAAAGCAAAAGGGTGTCTTCATCTCTGCTGGATTCCAAGTGGTAGGTACTTCTGATTCAGGAAAGGAGTGTAGTACCAGCACTCCTGTCCTGCAAAGGATCAGAAGTTGAAAGGGAAAGTTGCTGATAAAGAGAAGAGATCAAAGAAACAGCAACCTGCAAATTCCCAAAAGACTAACATTGCATGCATAATGTGTGGTCTGCACAACCACATGGCTAAAGATTGTTACTACAATCCAGCAAGCACACATTATGCAAATAATGTTAGAAAAGAAGGAGTCAGGGAAGGTTTCTCATTTGGACCATTTCAAACGGTTCAAATGATGAAAAAGGGAAAATTGGTCTCGGAAGCCAAGTTGCTTTCGGAAGAAAGTACTTCTTCCGAAGGGAAATGGCTTCGGAAGCCAAAGCTTCTAAGGTTCGAAGAACAAGAAAGCTCCCTTGAAACCATCCCAGAAGAAGACTGCTTCGGAAGAAAAGGTGGTGAAGGCTTCTTCCGAAAAGAAAGAAGCTTCGGAAGAAGACCATGCTGCAAAAGCTTCAACAAGCTCATCCTCAAAGATCAACCAAGGGATGGATTGGAAGATCAAGAAAGATGCTGCAGCCCAAACCTCTTCTTCAACGACCTCTATTGAACCCAATGCATATCTTTTGGTTCAATTATGTCATTATCTTTGGAAGAGCCCAAGACCAGCAAGGCTTGGGCTTCCAAACAAACTAACCATCTCATCTTATGTGCAGGGACATCCATTTGACAAGAACAACAATGTCTGGATTGTAGATAGTGGATGCTCCAGGCACATGACAGGGAACAGATCTCTCCTTCAACAATTCCAGAACTTTGATGGAGGGCCTGTCCAATTTGGAGGTGAGACCGGAGGATATATTTCAGGCAGAGGAAATATATCCAATGGCAGAATAAACATTGACAAGTTCACTTTGTCAAACAGCTTGAACACAATCTGTTAAGTGTTTCTCAATTCTGTGATCAAAAGCATCAAATGCTTTTCACAGAACATGAGTGCATTATCCTCAAACCAGGGATGACAATTCCTCCGGAATTGGTGCTTCTTAGATCTCCCAGGAAAGGGGATATGTACAAGCTAGATATGAACAACGCTTCTCCTATGGGTGAAGTATCATGCTTTCTTTCCAAAGCTGATAGTGATGAGTCAACACTATGGCATAAACGTATGTGTCATGTAAATTTTAAGACAATGAATAAATTGGCTAAAAATAACTTGGTACATGGTTTGCCTAAAAAGGAATTTTTCTGCAAAGATAACTGTGTTGCATGCCTGAAAGGGAAACAACACAGGACATCTCATAAGTCCAAATGTGTTAACTCTATCACTACTCCATTACACTTATTGCACATGGATCTCTTTGGTCCCACAAGTATAATGAGCATCGGAAGGAAATCATACTGCCTTGTGATTGTTGATGATTTTACAAGATTTACATGGGTATTCTTTTTAAGAAGTAAAGATGAAACTGCTGAAACGTTAAAATCTTTTATTCTTAAAATAGAAAATCAAATTGATCACAAGGTTAAGATCATTAGAAGTGATCAAGGGACTGAGTTTAAGAACTTTGTTCTTGACTCATTCTGTGACTCAAAAGGGATTGCCAGACAATATAGTGCTCCCAGAACTCCTCAACAAAATGGTGTTGCTGAGAGGAGGAACAGGACACTTATTGAGGCTGCTCGAACCATGTTAGCTGATTCAAAACTACCTCTAACATTCTGGGCAGAGGCAGTTAGCACTGCATGCTATGTGCAGAACAGGGTTCTTGTAGTTAAGCCCCATGGAAAAACCCTTATGAGTTATGGAACAAGAGGCCACCGTTCATTGGCTTTCTAAGGTCCTTTGGCTGCAGGTGTACCATACTTAACACAAAAGACAACTTAGCAAAGTTTGCTGAGAAGTCGGATGATGCTATCTTTGTTGGATACTCTTCTAGCTCCAAAGCTTATAGGGTATACAACATCAAGAATCAACAATTTGAGGAGTCATCCAATATAGTTGTTAATGAGCACACTCCTTGTGTTAGGGGGAATGGACCTGATTATATCTTTGATTTAGAATTGTTTCCAAACTATTCTAAACCATCTTGTGAGAATGTTTCAGCTGGAACAGGTGCTCAAGATGATGCTGATACTGATCAACTATTTGAGCTACCCAGACCTCTTCCAAATTCTCCAAGAGCTGAAAGACAACAAGCTTCAACCATCCACAGATCTGATAGTGTAACTATCTCCAGGAATAGTGAAGCTTCAACAAGTGAATCACTTGATCAACCTCAAAGTTCTTCAGGTGATCCATTACAACACCAGGTTGAAGGAAGTAGTATTTGAAGGAACAGGCAACTGTTAATACTACTTCAAGACCAACCATTGATGATGTTTCTCAATCATTCAATCAGTCCTCATTGAATGATTTTGAAACAGCAGCTGGACAGAGTGATCTAGTTCCTGATCAGAATATGTCCAACCTGGACTTATCTCTGCAACTGGAAGTGATTCCTCGTCTTAGGATTCACAACACTCATCCAACTGAAAACATCATAGGGAATGTCTCTGAAGGTGTGAGAACAAGAGGGCAAACTCATCATGGGAATGTCTGCTTGTACTCATGCTTCTTATCTCAGATGGAACCCAAGAAGGTGGAAGATGCCTTGAAAGATAGTAGTTGGGTTGAATCGATGCAGGAGGAGCTGCTTCAATTCAAAAGACAAAAGGTCTGGAATCTATGCCCACTACCTTCTGGTCAAGTACCCATAGGCACTAAATGGGTATTCAGAAACAAGAAAGATGACAGAGGCTTGATTATCAAGAACAAGGCAAGATTAGTAGTTCAGGATACACCCAAGAGGAAGGAATCGATTATACTGATGTCTTTGCACCTGTTGCAAGACTTGAGGCAGTTAGGATCTTCCTTGCTTATGCTGCATCCAAGAACTTCACAGTCTACCAACTTGATGTCAAGTGTGCTTTTCTATATGGGGATATAGATAGGGAAATCTATGTATGTCAACCTCCAGGATTTGAAGACCCACAGCACCCCAACTATGTGTGCAAGTTGGATAAAGCTCTATATGGGCTGCACCAAGCACCTAGGCTGTGGTATGAGACTTTGTCTCAGTTTCTCCTGAGAATGGCTACACCAGAGGTACCATTGACAAGACTCTTTCATCAGGAAGATGGAGAAGACATTTTGCTCGTTCAAGTCTATGTTGATGACATCATATTTGGTTCTTCAAATGACCAAATGTGCAAGGACTTTGAGAGCATTATGAAGCAGAAATTTGAGATGAGTTTCATGGGAAAAATGGACTTTTTCTTAGGAATTCAGGTGAAGCAATTAAGGAAGGATTCTTCATCAATCAATCTAAGTATGTCTCAGACATCTTAGATAGATTTGAAATGAAGGACTGTAAACCAGCCAAGACACCCATACCCAGAAACCATAATCTTTGCCCTGACCTTGAGGGGGAGGATACTGATCAACATCAGTATAGAGCAATTATTGGTTCTCTGATGTATCTCACTGCTAGTAGACCTGATATCATGTTTGCCACATGCATTTGTGCAAGATATCAGGCTGCTCCAAGGTGTCTCATTTGGCTGCTGTTAAGAGAATCCTCAGATACCTCAAAGGAGCACCTAAACTAGGTCTCTGGTATCCAAGAAATAGTGATTTCAATCTCTATGGATACTCTGACAGTGATTATGGTGGCTGCAACATTGACAAGAAATCAACATCAGGAGGATGTCAATTTCTTGGTGGAAGGATTATCTCATGGCAATGCAAGAAACAATCCTGTGTCTCTACATCAACTGCTGAAGCTGAATACATTGCTGCTGCTAGCTGCTGTGCTCAACTGCTATGGATTCAAAATCAGATGTTGGACTATGGATTCAACTTCATGACTACTCCTATCCATATTGACAACAACAGTGCTATCTCCATTACTGAAAATCCAGTGAAGCACTCCAAGACTAAGCACATTGATATCAGGTACCATTTCATTAGAGATATTCATGAGAAAAATCTGATAAAGTTAATCAAAGTTGACTCAAATGAACAATATGCTGATTTGTTCACAAAAGCTTTTGATGAACAAAGATTTAAGTATCTCATATCAGCTATTGGGATGATAAACATTGACTAACTACCTCTTTTGAAAGCTTTTAATGTGTAATGTCTGTGTCAATACAATTTAAGCCCTGTTACAAAAGATCCTTTATATTCTAAGTGTAAATTCCTTCCGAAGAGGAATTAACTCTCGGAAGATATTCTTAAATATCTTCCGAAGCCAAATCCTCAATGGAAATTTTCTTCTCGGAAGAGTTTTTAGTCTCGGAAGAAGCGATTGATTTCACATCAGATCTACTTCCGAAGCTTATATAACTCTTCATTCAGAAAGACAATTTTTTACCTTCGGAAGCAATGTTTTGCTTCGGAAGAAAGAATTGCCTTCGGAAGATAAATTACCTTCGGAAATGTTT
Source organism: Flaveria linearis (assembly GCA_024085815.1). Taxonomy (NCBI): domain Eukaryota; kingdom Viridiplantae; phylum Streptophyta; class Magnoliopsida; order Asterales; family Asteraceae; genus Flaveria; species Flaveria linearis. The sequence continues at coordinate 66,889,775 of CM044007.1, read as the reverse complement.
TTATTCGGAAAGAGAGATTTCTATGTGTAACAGATATCTTTGGGCCCCACTCTGTAAAAGGTAAAAATTTGCTAATGATGGTCAGATTATTTAAAATTATCCCTTGCCGCCACTGTCATTTCATAGCCAAAAAACCATAAACCCCAAACAGTTACCCTATTACCGCCACTACCACAATTCATCCTTTTTAAATAATCCAGACTGTTCAATTTCATCTTCTTTACCAATTTACTGCCCTAACTATTCCCTTCACTGTCAAACCTGAAATTTCACCTAAATTCAAGCTTATTTCTCTGCAATGGCGCTAAACCCTCAGCACAACCAGGTCGCATTACTTGATTCATCAAGAGATGCCGACTTCACTCAAATAATCACCTTTCTTACTGAATCAACCTACCTCACGGCGCTTACTGTTAACCCCACCGTTTACTCCAACCACATGACTGAATTCTGGAGTAACGGTCAAGCTGAAGTCCTAAATGGGTTCGCGTCCTGAGAACCCGCATTTGTGGACAGGAGTTGATCATAACTGAACAACTCATCAGGGAGCATCTAGAGCTCAATGATGATGGGGCTCCTACTGAGTTTCCCAAAGAAGACTTGGATAGCACCTACATCCTCATGGGATATGGTGGGATGTGAGCAGGTCAACCGTCTACAAGTTCAACTTCTCATATCATTGGAAGTTCCTGCTGCACATCGTTCTGCACTGCTTATCCAACAAATCTGGGGGATGGGATCAAATCCCATATGAACTAGGATGCCTAGTTCACGGGTTGGTGAGAGGTCTGCGCTTCAACTACTCAAGATTTGTGTTGACCAATTTGATTGGAAATCTGAGAAGGGACACATTCTTCATGTATCCCCGATACATTCAACACATTATCAACTGCGAGTTGGAACCGAGCAAGCTTGTCTGTGCAGCTGCTCTTACTGTTCCCCAAGTGCGGCCTACCATCTTCAAGACATTGAAGAAGGTGTCCATCAACTTTACTGGACGGTACACTCCTTTACCTCCAGAGATGATTGAGCGCATAGCTCCTGGTGACATCCCTGTTAACCCCACAGGTGATGAACCCACAAGCAACCTCCACCACAAATATTCCCATATCTTCTCCACCCATTAAAATAACATATCAGAGACGCCCCAAACGAACCCTTGTTCAATCTACTCTGATTGAACAAGCTCCTCCAGTTCAAACCAAAAGGGCTAGAGTGGAAACATGGGCTCCCACTCAGTCCGAGGTCACACCATCCTTCTCATTTGACCTCAATTTGGGTTTTGAGCCTCCTAGTCTCAAACCCAAGAGCCCGAACCTCAAGTTTAGCCCACAGGGTGAGTCTTTACACTCCCCTGTGCAGCCTTCAAGGGACAGCCCCACAAGAGGCTCAATGCCTGTAGACATTGATCTAGGTCCCGGGTCAGTAGGTGCAACCTCCTTATCTTTCACTGACCTATTACTCCGAACTGATGAAGAGATAACATCTCTCCATGGCCATGAAGTTGATCTACAACACCCTCTAAAGATCAACAGAGCCAAGAGAGATCCCTTATCTCTAGCCCCCATCAGCAGCCAACTACTGAGGTGAGTCCCACTGATGTGGAGGGGACTCATGTAGGCTCAGCTGCCACTACTCAGAGTCTCTCATTGAGCTCTCAGGACGTGGTAACATCAATCAGACTGAGTCTACGGCAAATTGCCCATTGACATCTCTGAAAGAGATGAATTTGAGCAGAGGTATCCAGGGTGCCAAGAAGCCACATCTGGTGGTGAGACTGACATACTAGGTATGTTATCTCATCTCCCCGTGATTCTTCACATGAAGATGAGGGAAGTCTGCAACTCACACTTCAGTACTTGCTCTCTAAGGTCTCAAACCTGGAATCTCAGGTGAGGATCTTAGAGACAAGGACAGCCACTCAGCAACTTGAGATTACAATCTCAAGGCTCAACTAGCTAAGAAACAGACGGAGAGGTCTGTTAGGCATGTACCTATTCAGGTCTCATTGACTTCTTCCTCTAGCTCATCTAGCTCTCAAGATGATGCTACCAAAAAGGGGAGAAGATCAGAGACAAACATCAGAGAAAAACTAACCACTGATCCAATCCTCTACAGACTTTTCACAAAGTTTGTATTGAGATCCTCCTTAGAACAGCCCAGCCCCGACACCACATCATATACTTTGGGGCTGAGGAGCTTCAAAGACTGACTGCACCTTCTACCATGTGGAAGAAGTTGGTCAACCTAAGGTCCACATGGAACCTGAGATTAACTTCGAAGGGGAAATGGGGACTGATGGCCCAGCAACTGAAACAGTTGGGACAGAACTTGCATCAGCCTCTTCTTCCGAAGCTCAGGCTAAACTTCCGAAGCTAAAGTTGAAGCCTCGGAAGAACAAGATAAGTCTTCCGAAGCTGAGATGGAAGCTGCGGAAGGTTTGTTCAAAATGTCCGAGGAGCTGATCATCACAGATGTTATTGCTAAATAGCATCTGAGATGAGCAAGGAGGACATTTCTGATCTACCTCCATCCCAAACACCATCTCTGCCTCTCTCTCAATCTAACCCTCTATCCAAGAACCACCGCAGTCAAAAGACAAAGGCAAAAGGAAATTGACTGCGGAAGAGATTCAGGAAGAGGAGAAGATTGCAAAGCTGAAACGGAAAGGTAGATTCCCGGCTGAGAAGCTGTTAGCTGCTAGTTCAAAGGCAGCTGCAGCCAATCAGGAAGCTATCAACAATAAGAAGAGAGAGGAACTCATTGATCAGCTCATCAACCTAGGAGCTGAAATGAGGAGACACTCCTGCTACCACTAGAGGAGTTGGTGACTTTGGAGAGGACAACCAGGCTAAAGCAAGAAGAAGAAGCCAGGTTGGCCTTGGAGAAAGAAGAAGAAGAACAAAAGAAAGCAGCCCTGCAGCTGAGAAGGCTAGGATTAAATTCCTACTCTCAAGAGGCTTCAGTCTTCCTGAACTAGTCTCCACATGATGATGATATGATCCTGCTGCTCCACAACAAAGAGCAGGATCAAATGGAGAAGGAAAGGAAGAAAGCTGCAAGGGAGAAGATGAAGGAGAAGAAGCGGAGGGAGGAGGTAGAGAGGGTCACTGCCACCAAGAAGCTCAGTGATAAAGCCTGGATGAAAGACTATCTCAGGGCTCACGGCTTCTCTGGTAGGCAGGTGGGACCTATGTCCGAAAGGACACTCCAACGGATTGTCAGTGAAATAAAAGCTGACATCCGTATGGGGAAAAAAAGAAGAGATGTATAGGAGGGGACAGGGAATGGTCTTCACCCCAACCACTCAACCACAGCCAGCCACTCAACCACAGCCAACCACTCAACCACAACCCACACCAGAAGAACCAATTCCATTTCCTATCAAAACCGAACCCTCAGATGAAACCTACACCCCTGAACCTACAACTCTACCCAAACCTACCTCATCACCTCAACCACCTAAACTTCATATCCTTAAACCCAAAACACAACCTAGAACCACTGAACCTAAACCTATCCAACAAAAACCAAGATCATCCCCTCAGCCTTCTAAACATCTCTCTCTTGAGGAAATAAAGGAGATCAAGACAAGGCTCATCAACTCACTACTATGAGCAGCATCTCCTGTGAGGGAGACCTTATCAACATCACCTATGTTGATAACTCTTCAAGCTCCCTCACTCTAGGTCAATTTCTTGAGTTGCCTAGAAGTACTTTAGGCCAGGCTGCAAGACTTCTCGGTCTCAACTCTGATACTCTCAATGCTGAAGAAAAGAGACTAAGAAGGAAACTGGCGACTCTACTGGATACAAGGAAGGAGGACAGGATTCCTAGTAGTCTCCTGGACCTAGGAAATTATAATCCAGTGGAGGTTCGATGAACCTTCTCACAACTTTGTTGTGGGAAGGGAGAATGGTGAAACCAACAGGCTTAATGCCACTTCTCTACTGCATCTCACAGATTTGACATTGCTGAGCTTGCAGAGAAGCCATTCTCCAACCCCTCCAACTCTGAGACTGCTGCTATCATCAGAAATTATCTCACAGTCTTCATCTAGCCGAGCTAACTGCAAAGGCCAAGATCGAAGAAGAGTTGAAGTTGAGAAGACAGGAAGACAAGGAAAGACCTACCACCAAGGCGCAGCCTTTCTACAGATGGTGGAGGGTCCGGAATTGAACCTATAGTTAGATGGGAATATGACTATAGTTCCCATCAACTAACTCTTTTCAGAGGGCCACAACAAAGGGTACACATAATCCAAGGTGACAGACTGGATTTCTGTCTACCAAGGATTTGTACAAACTTCTCAGCACCACATCAGGGAAGAACAAGGACACAACAAATATCTACTTTCCTTGGTGCTAAAGTTTGAGAAGAAGAGAGAAGTGAAGTTTTGGTAGCATCAGCCTAGGGGGAGTTTGTTGGGTCATTATAGGCTGGTGCAACCAAAACCACTTCACATAGTCATTTTGGTGCACATTCAAAAGGCTTCCGAACTAAGATGAGATCTTCCGAAGTCTGAAGAACAACAGCTGAAGTCATCAGCTGAAGAAAGAGCTGAAGACTATCTTCCGAGACAAAGTGAAGATTTCCGAAGACAGTCTGAAGACTTCCGAAGACAAAGTCTGAAGAAAGAGCTGAAGACAAAGTCTACTTCCAAAGACAGAAGAAGACTCCAAGCCTCGAAGAAGCAGTCTTCCGAAGTATAAGTGGCTTCGGAAGAAATTCTTCCGAAGAAATTTATCCTTCGGAAGACACTGCTATGTCCATAGACATAAGTATGGTCTCTGACAGTCCGCTGCAGACCTCTGATACACATGGCTTCTTCCTAAAGAACCATGTTGTTGACCATACTTTATTCTACTGTATACCTTTTTATGATAGTACATATTACCAACTTTAGTTGGTGACAAAAGGTAAGTCAGGGACATGTCCTGACTACCAAATCTCAGGCAAAATGTCTGAGATACCTCACCTATAGTTTAGTATAGATGTTTGGTTAGAGGTTTCCAGCTGGTATCAAAGTATATCCGGCTGTAGGTAGTATTATATATATCTTCTCATTGTAACTTATTAAGTAGAGAGCAAGAGTTAGAGCCAAAACTTGAGCTTGTAAGAATCTGTAATCCTTTGAGTTGAGAAGCAATATATAAAAGTACCTTGAAAATTTACATCCTGTGTTTATTTACTGCTTGTTACTTGTATATTGTGATCAACTCTTCTTAGACTCTTACTGAGTATCGTTCAAGGTGAGTTTGAGAGAAGAAACCCTTGTTGAGTGACCAACATACGATCCTGCAATATGTATATATATATATGTTATATGTAATGTATATATGTATACACATATGTATATATATATATGTTATGTATATGTATATATATATGTATATATGTATATATGTATAT